>ML784418.1:344574-375103 GCA_009831015.1 Picea engelmannii
ATTGAGCAGGTCTGCAGGTTATGCCAGAGATGTTGAGGTTCTCATGCGCTCTACGGTGAGCACATGTCCCCGAGTTGGAGCCAGATGTTAAACCCGCTTTTTAGGGATAACTAGGAGATCATATCTCGAGGCCCACAGGTCCTAGACATGGAGTACCAAGAGCAGGATTGACCTGAGCATGGCCCTAGAGGGCCCATCTTTTTCTTCTTCCATCAGGTTTGTTTTGTCAGCATCAGCAACATCCATCACCATTGGCTTGGTTCTGTATCAGAGAAGGTTCTTCCTTCGTGAGGTAATTGGTCCAGGTATCATGGTATGTGTCACTTTTGATCATTAAAACCTTTAAATATATGCATCTGATTCCTTTTATCTCTAACAATTGCTTAGATCTTACATTTTCCCACTTGACCATGCTTGGGGGAATTGATAGGGTGCCCTAGCAAGCCTGTGCCCATAGGTTTTGGTTTGCCACTAGGGGAATTTTTCAAAAGCCATCGTCCACTCCCATCATAACACCACTGTTTCATCTTATCTCCCACTCATTTATCCCACTCCCCTTGTCCAGGCATTGGGTTGACCTATTTACAGGATTGCACCTTATCTCATGGGAAGAAGGGGTTAAAGGCCCAGAAGGTAAAATCAGCTGGTAAAAGAAAAAATCCTAGAAATAAAACCTAGAGATGCTTCGCCCAGGGATCCCTGAGAAGGCAGTAAAAATCCTCTCAGCAAGAAATAAGAGGGACCTAGAAAATAACAAAACAAGACCTACTTAGAGGATAGGGGGTCTCATCATGAGCCAACCTATTAGGTCCATGGGTACCTAATAGTATGACATTTCCACCATCTGGTTACCACACCAGGGTAGTGACCTTTGGTTGCATGGCCAAGGGAAAGGGGGTCTCATCACGAGACAGCCTTCTCATCTCTATGAAAGTGCTTGTGTGTAACGTTGTCAGCTCTGGTCACCATGCCAAGGGAGTATCCCCTGGTTAGTTCTTGAACAAAAAAAGCAAATAAAAGAATAAAGGCAAGAATGGGCTTGGAAAAAATGCATCCATGAGAGGTACAACTCACCTTCTACAAAGGCACCCACAGGTAACACTTATGCATCCTTGGCCCTCATTGCACCCACATGTTTAGACATCCCCTAGCCACATCACTTCACTTACATGGCTTGGATGAGATCTTTCTGGAAACTTTCCTTTTCTTGTGGACACTAGCCGAATAGCATGCCTTGTCCTTTTCTCCAATATTGTATTGGAGGTTTTTGTAATGTCTTTGAGCTATTGACTGATGTATTAGGGGTTTTATGCATATGTTTAATAATATTGATGATGAGATGTGATTGACATTTCTATGATCCCTGTGACTGATGAGACCATGGAGGGCATAGCTTTTTATGTGTAGGACCATGCCCGAGGGACATGTACCATTTGGACTGGTACACATGGGGAGATGACCAGTTCGGACCTCCATGGGGATGAAGATCCCACCAGATAAATGTTGAGACCCCATCAGGGGGCAGAGATAGGATAGAGCTTGATCAGGATTTTCGCACCTGAGAGGAAGAGAACGTTCCACCAGAGACACTCTAACAGGACTAGACCTAGGAGGAATGACCCCTTTTCAATGGAACGCTAGCCTTGGAAAGCATAGGACATCCCCATCTTCACCATGACGTCATCCAGCTTCATGGACGCTTTCGTAGGTAGACTAGGCAGCAGTGGCACGTGTGGCATGTTGGAGAGGCCCCTGGGGGGCTAACGTTTTTCTTCTGGATGTCTCATTTTCCCTAAAAAGGGCTAGCACCTCCCTTGAAGAGGATTTTACTCTCTTTGTAGCTCAATTAGGGTTTTTATTTGACAATTTAATGTAAAAACAATATTATTTTGGTATTATGGCCTTGTCGGCCTTTTTATGACCTAAAAAGTAAAATTAGGTCATTGATACACTATATATTGAGGATTTTGACTCTCATTTTATCATCATCTTTCACTCACCACTTGGTGAGGTATGAAATTTGTGCCCTACTTTAGGGTTTTGGCTGATTTAGTGAGGCACACTTGTTGAAGGAAGATTCTCTTGGGATTTTTTGGCAATTCTCTTGATGGAAGGTGTTACAACTAGGGTTTTCTATGATGTTTCTTAGTGAAATGTAAGTGAAATTATGCAAAAATTCTTAATTGAATGGTTGTATTGTTATTACTTTCATTTATTATTATAGATTTGTTGCATAAACCCTAGGTGAAAAGCACACATAATTGGTCCTTGTCTCATGTCCCCATCAAGATTTCTAGCCATTTTGTTTGCTGAAGTGAGATAGAGCCTTGCCATAGCAACACTCTACTCTTTCATGCTGAAGAGGATTGAGCCTAGCCTTAGCTACATTCATTTTTCCCCTCTTCATATGCTAGTCATACTTTCCAGAGCTCAAGAAGGAGGAGATGTCCCAGGCCTAGGTTATCTACACTTAGGGTCATTTTCTTCTAGGGTTTGATGATAGAGCCTTGATGTAGCAACACTCTCCCTCATTTGACTCTCCTATCTTGAATTTATCTTTCATGCTAGTCGTTTTTCCATCTAAGGAAGGAGGAGAGTGCACGAGGCCTTTCCATAGCAACACCAGAGTGAGCCTCTCTCCCCTAGGGTTTTGTCTCTAATGCCCTGCCATAGTAGCACTTCAGGGCTCTTTCCTCCAGTCCTTAGTCATCCTCCTTCAACTCCTGCATCCTTCATTATTGACTCCATTTAACCCTAAAGGAACTGATCTAAGACCTCAAACGTTGAAGTATAACCTGATCTAAACACTTTTAATCTCTTTGAATTGAAACCCTAACTGCACTAACCCTAGCTCTACCTAACCCTACTAACCCTGAATGCTGACGTCACTCCTTGCTATTATATCATTGATGCATAAACGTTTTGTCTATGAGCAATTGATTAGTAGTTGAGGGCATTTATTAGAATAAGTATTGATTGATTATATTGGATGCCACATCATTCTTGTATTTATTGACAAGTGATACATTTATCATTGCTATTTTGTAAACATTGACTTTGTCAACATTTACTTTTAAATTTCTTATATCGAATATCAGATAGTCACTGATTTATATGAAGTAATAACCAAGATTGCATGTATCAGTTTCCTTGTTGTGTTGTCTCAAGTAGGTGATTTCTTTTCTTTGTTTATACCTTATTATTTGTTGTTTAGCCAGGACTATCTGATTGGTGGTGATCTGTGAAAGGGGAATTTGTCCTTGTCCTTTTATCCTTTGCCCTTTCAAAACCCCAGGTCATCCGGGACGTCTCCCCTAGGCCTAGCCTCCCTAAAAAGAAAGAACCTACCCATTGTGGTGACATTGGGTGGGATAGGTTAATGTTACGCCAGTTTGGCCTTCTACCTTATAGCCTTTACTACTAGCTACAAACTATGAGATAACATTTTGGCGCTGTTGTCGGGGAACACTAAGTCAATTCTCCTCAAACGAAAAATCTTTTCAGTAAGCCTTGCCTCTAGAATTTTATCTAACAATCTTACCTGGCGACTCCACTTAGGGTGTTTTCCCTTATCTTTTGATAGTTTCAAGAAAATTATCTAGTGACTCCACTGATGATGAAGCCAACAATGACTTCACAATGGGATCCTGAGAATTACAAGCCTTTAGACATTATCAAAATCCAGGGATACCCACGAAAAATGTCGTCGATGGAATGAATATGGCTCCCTAGATTCGTTGGTAGTGATGGGGAAAGAGTTGACTTTCATATGAATGATTTTAATTCCTATTTTGGACTCCATCCTATCAATGATGATGCCGAAGATGTAGTGATGAAAATTTTTCCCACCACTCTTCATGGGAATGTTAAAAAATGGTATGATGATCTTCCTGATGCTAGCATCACCTCCATGAACCAACTAGAAGAAGTCTTTCTCAAAGAATGGGGCATAAAATTGGAAGAGATCCAAACATTGCTAAAAATACTTCAGTACGCAAAACAAGCTAAAAATGAGATTGTTTGGAACTTCCGAAATAGATTTGAGGGTTTGTTGTACCAAATTTCTAGGGGCCATTACCCTGAGGACAAGCACCTTGTGTATCTATTTACCAATGCATTGTTGGTGCATTTGGGGTTTCTCCTGAGTAAAAAGAATCCAAAGACACTCAATGAAGCTGGGGACATGGCCTTACAAATTGAGGAAAACATCTTCTTGTCCAGAATAAAAAATGTTTTTTCCCGAGGAAGAGAAATAAATGATTATGAAGATACCTCAAGTACTCTCAATTTGGAGAAGTTGGTTTCCCTTGAAACCTCTAATGTTGATTTTCAATATGAAGGGAAACAAGTTATTGACCAACAAAATACTAAGAGGAAAGCTCTTGATGAGGTTTTCCAAGAGCAAGGGATTATTGAAAAGGTAGCAGAGGAGATGAAACCTGAACAAGTCAATAAAAAATCAACATGTGCTCCTCCTCCTGATGAAGTAGTCCACAATCTTTTTTCACCTGCACAACAACAAAACGATGAGGTTAGTTGCTTCCCTTTTCAGGATTTCGATCATACTTTGTTCCTTGATTTAGAGAGTGAAGGAGAAATGGAATCCCTAAATGAAGTAAATATTCCTTGATGTACTCTTGAAGACAAAGGGGCAATCCATGAGGATGAAACAATAACGCATGCTAGAAACACCAAAGTCCTCGAAACTCCTGCACAAGAAGAAATAGTAAATTATCCTCCTCCCCAAAATTTTGATAATTTTCTACCTCGTGATTTAGAGGAGGATATGGATGAGCATATGAGTGTTTTCAATCGTCCATGCTATGATACTGATACTGACATAGTTGATATTGATGAGTTCATACATGTTGGAAGACGTAAATGGGATGTAATCAGTTTTGGTATGGACCCCATTTATGATATTGAGAATCATTCCCAACTTGTTAAGACCTAATATTGGCTCATTACCCCTTAATTGGGGCATATTATATTAGTAATGTTATTTTATTTATGTCGGCTTTAGAGCATTAGTTTTAATACCTCCTAGTCTCCTATATATACCAAGGAGACATTTTCATTTTGAATCATCTTGTACTTGAACATTTAAGTGGGGTAAAAGGAGGTTGCCCCCTCGAAGAGGCTTATTATCTGAAATTATCTCTTTTTCAAGGCATTGAGTACTTTTTCTGAGGTTTTTCTATGCTATATTGATATTTGGTTCTTAACACAACTGTTGCCTTTACAGTTATCACGACATATTATCTTTGATTTTGATTAGTGGAAACAGGGAGATGATATATTTAACGATGTCCCCAAACACCCAAGTTTGGCCTAGTACCATGTTTTCCTGATGATTTTTGGTCTTACCTTGAGTGTTTTGAAGAGTATTCCTCCAAGAACTTGGATTCATTCTATGTAGAAGATTATCAACCACCACTGTGCTCGGTTTTTTATGGGAGTAAGAACATTGTTTGCCTAAAGAAGGATTCTCATGACCCTTTTCTCCGGCTACCTGTTATTACTTTACCCTGCTATTTCATTAAAGGTGTAGTTGGGAATTGTATCTTTTGCATTGAGTTTTCTCTTAAGAAAACCCTAGAATCCAAGGGTTGGTTGAAAACTACAGATTTCATTCTATCATCTCAGATTTTCAATCTTCCCCTGAGAATTTTCCAGTCATCTGATACATCTTTGTCAATCCCTTCCCAGACCTCAGAGTATGAGAACGTCCTAGGTTTCCAATTTGCCGACCCTTTGAGTCAGTGTTCTGAACCATGGAATTTTCATGACCCCTTTCTGAAGTGGATTGAGTACTTTCCTCCAAGATTGACTTGGCATAATTTTATCCCTCCCACCCGCCTCCATGAGTTAGACTTTGTGATTCCTGATGATCTGATACACGTTCTAACCCATGTTATTTTTGTTCTTGACTTATCACTATTTTGGTTTATGATGAAGCACAAAGGTAGGTATCGTGGGACGTTGTTGGATTGGCTTCACTGGTTGTTTGACTACACCAACATCCAGCCAATAGGTAAGTACAGGTAAGTACTTCACTTTATATTCGCATTTATGATTGCTTTATATATATATTTATGTTGGGGTGGCATTACCACCCCAATTTTGTTACTGATACTTCTATCGAGATTGAGCAGGTCTGCAAGTTATGCCAGAGATGTTGAGTTTATCATGCGCTCTACGGTGAGCACATGTCCGTGAGTTGGAGCCATTTGTTATCCCCACTTTTTAGGGATAACTAGGAGATCAAGTCTCGAGGCCCACATGCCCTAGACTTGGAGTACCGAGAGCAGGATTGACCTGAGCATGGTCCTGAAGGGCCCATCCTTTTCTTCTTCCATTGGCCTTGTCTTGTCAGCAGCAACAACATTCATCACCATCGGCTTGGTCCTGTATCAGAGAAGGTTCTTGCTCCATGAGGTAATTGGTTCAGGTATCATGGTATGTGTCACTTTTGATCATTAAAACCTTTAAATATATGCATCTGATTCCTTTTATCTCTAACAATTTCTTTGATCTTACATTTACCCACTTGACCATGCTTGGGGGAATTGACAGGGTGCCCTAGCAAGCTTGTGCCCATAGGTTTTGGTTTTCCACAGGGGGAATTTTTGAAAAGCCATCGTCCACTCCCATCATAACACCACTATTTCATCTTATCTCCCACTCATTTATCCCACTCCCCTTGTCTGGGCATTGGGTTGACCTATTTACAGAATTGCACCTTATCTCGTGGGAACAAGGGGCTAAAGGCCTAGAAGGTAAAAGCAACTGGTAAAAGAAAAAAGACTAGAAATAAAACCTCTAGATTTTTCACCCAGGGATCCCCAAGAAGGCAGTAAAAATCCTTTCAATAAGAAACAAGAGGGACCCAAAAAATTACAAAACAAGACCTACTCAGAGGATAGGGGGTCTCATCATGAGCCAACCTATTAGGTCCATGGGTACTTAACAGTATGACATTTCCACCATTTGGTTACCACGCCAGGGCACATACCTTTGGTTGCATGGAAAAGGGAAAGGGGGTCTCATAACAAGCCAGCCTTCTCATCTCTGTGAAAGTCCTTGTGGGTAATGCTGTCAGCTCTGGTCACCATGCCAAGGCAGTGTCCCGTGGTTAGTTCTTGAACAAGAAAATCAAATAAAATAATAAAGGCAAGAATGAGCTTGGAAAAAATGCATCCATGACAGGTACATCTCGCCTTCTACAAAGGAACCCACAGGTGACACTTATGCATCCTTGTCCCTCACTGCACCCACATTTTTTAACATCCCCTAGACACATCACTTCACTTACATGGCTTGGATGAGATCTTTCTGGAAACTTCCCTTTTCTTGTGGAGACAAACCCAATAAGATGCCTTGTCCTTTTCTCCAATCTTGTATTGCATGTTTTTGTAATGTCTTTAAGCTATTCACTGATGTATTAGGGGTTTTATGCATATGTTTAATAATATTGATGATGATATGTGATTGACATTTCTATAATTCCTGTGACTGATGAGCCCATGGAGGGTGTAGCTTTTGATGTGTAGGACCATGCCCAACGGACGTGTACCATTTGGACTGGTAGACATGGGGAGATGACCAGTTCGGACATCCATGGGGCTGAAGATCCCACCAGATGGATGTTGAGACCCCATCAGGGGGCAGAGATAGGACAGAGCTTGATCAGGGGTTTTTCACCTGAGAGGAAGAGGATGTTCCACCAGAGACACTCTGGCAGGACTAGACCTAGGGGGAATGACCCCTTTTCAATGGAACACTAGCCTTGGAAAGCTTATGACGTCCCCATATTCACCATGACATCATCCAGCTTCATGGATGCTTTTAGAGGAAGACTGGGCAGCAGTGGCACGTGTGGCATGTTGGAGAGGCCCTTGGGGGGCTAACATTTTTCTCCTGGATGTCTTATTTTCCCTAAAAAGGGCTAGTGCCTCCCTTGAAGGGGATTTTACTCTCTTTGCAGCTCAATTAGGGTTTTAATTTGACAATTTAATGTAAAAATAGTATTATTTTGGTATTATGGCCTTGTTGGCCTTTTTATGACCTAAAACGTAAAATTAGGTCATTGATACACTATATATTGAGGGTTTTGACTCTCATTTTATCATCATCTTTCACTAACCACCTGGTGAGGTCTGAAATTTGTGCCCTACTTTAGGGTTTTGGCTGATTTAGTGAGGCACACTTGTTGAAGGAAGATTCTCTTGGCATTTTTTGGCATTTCTCTTGATGGAAGGTGATACAAATAGGGTTTGCTATGATGTTTCTTGGTGAAATGTAAGAGAAATTCTGCAAAACTTCTTAATTGAATGGTTGTATTGTTATTACTTTCATTTATTATTATAGATTTGTTGCATAAACCCTAGGTGACAAGCACACATAATTGGTCCTTGTCTCATGTCCCCGTCAAGATTTCTAGCCATTTTGTTTGTTGAAGTGAGATAGAGCCTTGCCATAGCAACACTCTACTCTTTCATGTTGAAGAGGATTGAGCCTAGCCTTAGCTACACTCATTTTTCCCCTCTTCATATTCTAGTTGTACTTTCCAGAGTTCAAGAAGGAGGAGACATCCTAGGCCTAGGTTATCTACACTTAGGTTTGTTTTCTTCTAGGGTTTGATGATAGAGCCTTGTTGTAGCAACACTCTCCCTCATTTGACTCTCCTGTCTTGACTTTATCTTTCATGCTAGCCATTTTCCCATCTAAGGAAGGAGGAGAGAGAACGAGGCCTTGCCATAGCAACACCGGAGTGAGCCTCTCTCCCCTAGGGTTTTGTCTCTGAGGCCCTACCATAGCAGCACTTCAAATCTCTTCCCTCCAGTCCTTAGTTGTCCTCCTTAAACTCCTGCGTCCTTCATTATTGACTCCATTTAACCCTAAAGGTATTGATCTAAGACCTCAAACGTTGAAGTAGAACAGGATCTAAACACTTTTAATCTCTTTGAATTGAAACCCTAACTGCACTAACCCTAGCTCTACCTAACCCTACTAACCGTGAATGCTGACATCACTCCTTGCTATTATATCATTGATGCAACAATGTTTTGTCTATGAGAAATTGAATGGTAGTTGAGGGCATTTATTAGACTAAGTATTGATTGATTATATTGGATGCCATATCATTCTTGTATTTATTGACAAGTGATACATTTATCATTGCTAGTTTGTAAACATTGACTTCGTCAACATTTACTTTTAAATTGCTTATATCGAATATCAGATAGTCACTGATTTATATGAAGTACTAACCAAGATTGCATGTATTAGTTTCCTTGTTGTGTTGTCTCAAGCAGGTGCTTTATTTTCTTTGGTTATACTTTATTATTGGTTGTTTAGCTGGGACTATCTGATTGGTGGTGATCTGTGAAAGGGGAATTTGTCCTTGTCCTTTTATCCTTTTCCCTTTCAAAACTCCAGGTCACCGGGGATGTCTCCCCTAGGCCTAGCCTCCCTAAAGAGAAAGAACCTACCCATCGTGGTGACATTGGGTGGGATAGGTTCATGTTACGTCAGTTTGGCCTTCTACCTTATAGCCTTTACTCCTAGCTACAAATTGTGCGATAACAGGTCCTTTTGTGTTAATTTGCTCAGCATTGATAGGATTTTCCTCAGGTAAGGGCTTCTTAGTCTAGATATTTTCAAAGGTATCTATTTGTAAGCTTGCGATGTTGGTTTCTGGATCTTCTTCTTTAGTATTTTGGTTGACCTCAGCCTGATGTATCTCAGTTTCCTATAATACTTCTTCATGTTTCTCTAATGCCTCAAATGGATGGATTGCCTATTTTTGTTTCGAGATGGTCAACTCATCGACTTTTATTGCTTCAATTGAATGTTGTGGTGATTTGGGATTTCCAGTTGACTGTTGTTGTATCGAATCTATGTTGATTTATGTGATCAACTCATGCTACTCCATGTCAAGAGTTTCTATCTCAACATCATATGTCTCGACTTTCCGATGTGACTCTGTTGCTTCGGACAACTCGTTGATTATGAGTTTCCTCTTATTGTTCTTCGCTAGAAGTTCTTCCATGATCGGGACCAACTCTGTTGGAGGTGACTCCCTGGTAAGGTCGATTGTAGCATCAAGTGTCCTTTTATTACTTGGTTTTTCTCTTGCCCTTATTTCCCACTCTGTCGTGTTCACTATGACCTTTGTCGAGATGACATAAGTAGTTATGCTTTATAAGTTTTTTTGCCTCTTCGCCCCTCTTGTTTCAATTTTCTTGAGTGTGCTCTTTATGTTCCTAACCTACTTATTTTTCTCCTTATATTTTTGGAAAGCTTCCTTCATTTCTGGTTCGACCGAAGAGTTGTATACCTTCTTCATGATAGCAGTGTCTTGTCGGGGTTGTTGTAATTTAACAGTGATCTTGGAGGTGACACTTGTCATTTTTTCTTTAATGATGGGGTCTTTGAAGTTTATTTCCTCATTTGACTAAAATGTTTCACTCCAGATCACCTATGTGTCAATCTCTAGTGCTTCTTCTTGAAAAACTTTCTTCCCTTGTTCTTTTTAGTTGGTTGTTTTTCATTTTCCCAAGGAAGGATTTGGAGGTACGACTATCAAATCTTGTAAGTATTCGACAAACAAAACTGTGTAAAGAGCATCTTCTCTTTCTTCTTCTTTCTCCCCATCAGTCAATGGAAATATTATAGGCACCCTTGTCTATTGTGCCTCGGGAAGAATTTCTAAATCTTGATTGATTTGTCTTTCCAGTTCTATGAATATTTCTTCCATCGCCGGTTGGTAATGTATTTATTTTGGTTATGGTGATAAAATGACCCCACACCACATATTTATGTAATTGAGGTCGATTCAAATGTGGCAAGGTTTTGGAAGTTCCCAACGAAGTGTTTGTTTGAATCGCCATCTGTGGGTACTATCTTTCAATCTTGTGACCCATATTCAGAATATCTCTTCTGGTGGAAGTGAGTTTGATGTACCCGTATGATTTGAGGAGAAAACTATGTAGCTCTCCATTGTCGGGGTTTTCTTATATGTGAATGCTTCTTCTCCAACATGCCCATATTCTTCCCTTGTTATCCAGATTAGCAATGAAGGAAATTTGATGTCTCTGCCCGAATCTTGAACTTCCTTGCAATTGGTTCTGAGCATATCAGCCAAGTTTTCCTCCCAATTTAACCTTTCTGCATTATGATAGACTTCAGTTATTACCTCGACCATTTTCATCTTTACATCAGATGCCCAAACCACTGGTGTGAAGCATAAATAAATTATGATGGCAGTGCATCGAGCTCTTGGGTCAGTAATTTTGTTGATAAAAAACCCCTTAGAGTTTTTGGTTGTCACCGACACCATCAAAAACTGCATCCAATCATTAGTGTTGGCCGACTTGGGTACCTTGGCCCCTACTCTTGGGATGCCCAAAATTTGGTAGAGGAGTTTGTCGATTATTTCTATTGGATGATCCAACCAGAGGTATCCTTAATGATACCAACTAACAATGAATTTTTTTGCTTCTTCTTTCCATCGACCCATATCAACTACTTGCGAGGCACCAAGGATATGTCAAATTTCTACTTTTTCCAGGAATTCAGTTTCTACTTTCTAGATTCCTTCTTGCATTTCCGACTCTGTGAAATTTATCCAATGCTTTCTCCAGTATTCTTCCTCCATCTTTGATAGAAGAATATTTTGCATCCGGATTTGTAATTGCGTCGACGTAGCTCTGTAAAAAACTTGCCTCGTTCTTGAACCTTCTGTTGCATTACCGACTTGACCCCTCATCCTTGACATTTTTTTATCTTGGTTACTAGCTTTAGGTAAAATTGGTGAATTTAGAGTTTTGGTCGATTATGCGCTCTGCTCTATACTTAGATGTGGAGGTGAAAATAGCAATGATAAAAATTCATAGGATTCTTCCAAATTTATAGTTGGTGGTGAAAGCATCATGTTCAATGCATCCAACTGTTCTTGTATTTCACACTCTTCCATCATAAATATTGGTGGTATGAGTGATTCGAGCAAGTGTACATTTAAATAGTTTCCTGATTGGCATTTTCTTATGTCCCGTCAATCATTAATTGAAATATTATATTGTTGTTGATTGTCATGCAATATTATCTTGTTTTTTATTGTCATCCGATCATTTGTGTGATCGGATGTACAATGCTCATTTCCATCATTAATTCTCTCGTCATCTTTTTCCTGTCCCAAATTAAATGCTCCTTCTCTGCCGATGTCGGTGTTTTCTTGGTCTACATTCTCCTTGACCCGACCAGTGAAGTCTCCTATGTTGATACATGGTCGATACATGGGTCAATCGACGTGTATTTTTGAGCCATACTTATTACTCGACTGACTTAGTCGATGTCGGTGATGGCTTGTTTGCTCATTCATTTTTCTAATTTTGACTAATTCTGAATGATGTTGTATCTTGTCATGCCAATTTGTTTTTTTTTCTCTTGGTCTATGCTCATGTGATCTACGCTCGCCTGATCTACACTCACTTGAACCGCACTCGCTTTCTCATGGAGTGATCCTTTCGCTTGATTCTCTTCTTATGAGTATTTTTCTTATTACTATTTGATCCTTTCGCTTTCTCATGGACTGATCCTTTCGCTTGATTCTCTTCTTATGAGTGTGGAATGTTGAGAATATCTTCTGCTACTTTATCTCGGACTCAACCAAGGGATGATTTCTCTCTCCATTTTACTTTATTTTTGTTTTTCTTTAGCGTTATGGTTGTTATTTAAATACTTTACATTTTCAGTTTTCTATACCTTAATTTGTCTAACTTCTTTTTGTTTATTAAAATTATGCAAGCTTCATTTCTCATAAGTATGATTAGTCAATTTAGTTGGTTCATGTTGGCAACTCCCTGCTATATTTTTCCAACAAGGTTCTTTTCTTTTATACCTGATACTTTTTATGGGCACCATTAATTAGTTTCTTAAATGATTTCCCCAATAATGTTCTAAGTTGGACCACTCCAGTCAGTCAAATATCTTCCACCACATAAGGCCCTAGCCACGTTGTTTCCAATTTTATGGGTTTTCCTCTTATGTGGTTGTCATACAATAAGACTAAGTATCCCTCTTTAATATCCTTTTTCTTTATGTGACAATCGTGCCACACTTTTTGTTGTTGCTTCTGAACCTCTTGGTGATGGATCATTATTAACCTTTCTTCTTCCATCTTGTTTAGTTGGTATAGTCAGTCGTTCATATTTTTCTCTCATCAAATTTTCCTACATCTGCCACCCTGTTGGAATTGGTCCAAAATTGTAAGGGGGTAACAACTTCATGTTCATAAAGTAGCTTGAACGGAGTTTTCCTAGTCGATCTTTTGAATGATGATCTATACGCCCAGAGGATTGTAGGAATCTTATCTTCCCAATAATCTTTTTTTATGCCAAAAATATTTGTAAGTCCTTTGTGTAATTATTTATTAAAGGATTCGATTGCCCCGTTTGCTTGTGGGTGATAAGCTGTCATTTTTCTATGGTTGATTAAAATAATTTCTAGTAGAACTTTAATTGTTTTGTTCACAAAGTGAGTTCCCTGGTCGTTGATTAGTGTAAGGGGACAACCAAACCTTTTAATTATATTCTCATAGATGAATTTAGTTGCTACCTCTTTAGTACAAGATTCAGCTGCCTCAACTTCTGCCCATTTGGTCACATATTCGACCACAATAATGATGTACTTATCACCAGTTCTTTGTTCTCTTCGTGGAAATGGACGGATGGATTTGATAGCCCAAATTTCAAACACTTGATTGGATTTTATTGAACTTAGTGTCATTTCATTTTTCCAAAAAGGTTGTCCAAGCATCTGACAATTGTCACATCTTCTTACTTGATCTCGACAATATTTATGAAAAGTCAACCACCACAATACTGCTTGTAGTGCCTTTTTGGTTGTTGTTTCGGCCTGAAAATGTCCTTAGGATGCTCCTGCATGGAATTCATTGATTATATCCTCTCGTTCATGTTCTAACACACATCTTCTTAAAACATCATCCATTCCCATTTTGTATAAGTATTCATTAATGATTGTGAACAATGCAACTTTCTTGGCTAGAACTTTCTTTTTGTTTGTTGGGAGCTCCACAAGGGCCTTTCCTTTTTCTACGAAATTGGCAATATGTCCTAAATATTTACCTAGGTAGCTTGACTCTAAATATATGTGCATATGGAAGGTCATCGTTGATGCCTTTCGGATCTTCTCCTGTTTCTAGTTGTGAAAGGTGATCATGTTGGATATTCTTTTCCCCGGTCATATCATTACATCGAATTCACATTCCTAAAATAATAGTAACCAACAAAAATATATTTCCTTGATGAACTGGTTTATTGACCAAGTATTTCAATGCTTGATGGTCTATAAAAATTGTAAAGGGATTTCCAAGTAAATAGTGACGAAACTTCTGGAGAGAAAAAATCATTGACAGGGCTTCCCTCTCCGTAGTCGAATAGTTTATTTTTGCTTTATTTAGTTTTCAACTCACGTATGAATTTGGATGATCCATTTTGTCATCATATGGTTGAGCTAAAACTGACCTAACAATTACATTGCACGCATCGACATGGACATGAAATTTTCTCGACTAGTCTTGAAATTTGAGAATGGGTGATTCGACCAACTTCTTCTTTAAAAATTCAAAGGATTCTTGGCAGTCTTGGCTCCATTTAAATTCAACATATTTTCATAAAATCTCGTCCATTGGTAATATGATGTCCAAGTAATGGTGTATAAACTTCCTATAATATCCAGTATGACACAATATAATTTTGATTTGTTTTTTATTCACAGGTGCTTTTAGATCAAAGTTAATCTTAATATTAGATATGTCTACCTTCACCCCATCTTTACATATCACATGTTCTAGAATAATTATAATAGGTGTGGAAAATATGTACATTTCCTGATGTTTAATGGTAGTTGAATCTATCTGTAACATTCTAGCATAAGACGAAGCCATTGTATGTGATTTTTGAATAGAATATATATTGTCCAGTCGTTGAAGTATACATCCATGGTTTTGTAGATATACTCTTGAAATAATTTAACCATTATTCTTGAAAAAAATGTCGGTGCATTCTTTATTCCGAAAGGCACTACTTTGTAAGTGAAAGATCCAAATTCTGACACAAATATTTTTTTTTCTTGGTCTTCTTTTTCTATTGGCACCTGGTTATATCCTGAGAAGTCGTTAGTAAACGAATAACATCCGTGACCAAATTCATTGATAATTTCATCAACAAAGGGATTTGGGAACGAATCTATCACTGTCTGTTTGTTGAGTCCCTAGAAATCGACAAAAAATCTTAGTTTTTTGGGATCATGTTTCTTTGGTTGCATGACGATGATACTTGCCCATTATTCCTTGTCGATAGGATAAATAATACCTTCTTGTAGCACTCCCTTGATTTAGTTTTGAATGATCAGTTTATATTTATGCCTTAACTTGTACGATCATTTTTTGATTGATTTTTCTCCTAGAATAAGTTCAATATTCATTTCACCCATTTCCTCTACAAGTCCTTTCAAATCCTTGTAGTCGCATGCAAAAACATCTTGATACTATTTTAGTATATTGACTATGTCGGTTGTTTTCTTGTCGGACCAATAATCACATATTCATACCATTTTTGGTCTATCATCATTTGATATGTCGAATTCTTCTATTTTGATTTATGCATCCATCTATTCTAGTGGTTTAGCTTCATCGAGATGCATTCTCCCTCTTCAATTTTTGTAAAACTTTTTGGGAAGTTGTGTTGTTCCCGGTCTTCTTTGTGTTCCATGTCTATACTTAATACCGAATTCACATGATTTTGCAATGTTGGGTGCTCTTTCTTCCACTAGAAGCTCTTTATTGGGTATTTTATATTCTCCACGTTGATCCTCCATGCAGCTGAGATTTATTTTTTTTCTACCAACACAAATTACAAGTCGATGTCGATCCTCCGTGAATGGATCCATAGCCAAGTTTATTGTCCTTTCTATACTTTCGAATGCATCCTTTTGTATCTAATATTTACTGAATGTGTCTGCAAAATGAGTCAGCCATTCACTTACCATAGATTTCGGTGTGTTATCTTGTTTGGTTAATTTATATATGTTCTTCTTGAAGACCTTCATATTATTTCATTATGTTTCTAAGGTTGCATCCATCTTCTCTTGAGCTGTTTGGATTTCTTTCATGGATAAGTTGTGTTTTTGTTTGAATTCTTCTTTTTCTTTCTTCAAAGCCTCTACTTGTTGTCTGTAATCTATTCTAGTTTTGATCATTTTGTTGATCGGTTCTTTGAAGTCTTCTAGGGGGTTTTTCTTTCTGATATTTGTTTTATCCTCTCATTTAGCTTGAATTCTTCTCTGCATCCTTCCAAGATATTCTTTTGCTCTTGATTTATTCTTTTGACCCGACTTCCTTCTTTCATTACTTTCTTCCATCTTCTTGTTGATTCTTTGGAAATAATTCCATGTAAGCCTATAAAAGTTTCCACAAGGCTTTGTGTCCTCCCTTGCTCTCCTATGGACTTTGCCACTTCTTTGACATGGGTCGAAGAGGCATATCGTTCGTTGTATTGTAAGAGTTTCCTTGTTTTATTGTCAATCAATATAAGATTTGGAGTTTTTTGAATTATCTTTTCGTATACTTTTGGGACAACCTCAATTGAGTAACTTGTCTTAAGAATTTTCTTTGGAATAATTTCAATAGACCAACAATATTTCATGTGTGCTTCGTAATTTTCAATTTTCCAGTTGTATAAGGTGGAGTCAGAATTTTGCCTGACCAACATGGGATATTCTCTCAAAATTTCTCCTTATGCGGTTGGGTTCTATATAATATTTTTGTTCATTGTTTATCTGATATAGGAATCTAGCTTCTTGATCTTCATCCCATGACTCCATCCATGGTTTTCCTTCCTTTGGATCCAAGGGAATAATTATTTTTCTACCACTTCCCTTCAATTTAATTCTATCTCTTTCAAGGGAGATAGTTTCTTTCATTCGTTGACCCCATGGTCGAACGAAAAGATCTACGTATGCTGGCATTCCTTCGACAAGGTCAATCACTTCGAAGTTGATTGAAGTCGGTATTCCCATAATTTGAGTGTCGACATTTCTCAATATTCCAATTGGTTCTATTAATATTTGATCGACTAATTTAAGATAATTTAGCATGGGTGGTAGGTTGGGTTGACCAAAATCAACGACCACCTAATTGATCATCATTCCCTTAATCTCCAATTTGACTCGTGGATTGTAATCTTTGTTGTTATAAGAGAGGTGATTTGCATCCTTGGTCGTTTTCTGACCATATTTTTATTCTCGCAATATGTTGAGTAGATCTAACAACCTACCTATTGAATGTTTTCTTTGAGGACCTAGAAGAATTCTTGAATGTTGTCTTCATTTCGACTTCTTGGGTTTTGTTGATATTCTGTGGATTTCTTGAAGAATTTAAGAGCTTCTCTTATGATTTTCTCTTCTTTATCTAGGTTTGGGAAGTTGTTAGCCTTCTATCTTTGGTAATTTTGTGGTGGAGTGTAAATATCTCATCCTATGCATGACCTTGTAACAATACGTAAGTATTTGGAATTCCTCACCTCTTCCTTGGATACTACATCTAGTAAATTCACATTTTATTGGTATGATTTTGTTGAGTACTATTGGGCAGTCGTCTAAAGGGTGATCTCCAATGTCGCATATATTGCAAAATTTCAGATCATTTTTTCCTTTTATAAGGCAATCTGTGTTTCATGATCATTTTTCAAGCAATTAAGACAATATGGTCATCCACGACCTTGACCTCGACCACCAAATCCATTTCAGCCTCCTCGACCTCGACCGCAACCATCGAAGTAATCATCTCTTCAACCATAGTTGTTTTATTGATCGGTGGTTTCTGTGTGGTAGACTATTTGTATATTGTTATTGTTATCGTACAGTTTGTAGCTAGGATAAAAGGCTATAAGATAGAAGGCCAAACTGGCATAACAGGAACCTATCCCACCCAATGTCACCATGATGGGAAGGTTGTTTCTCTTTAGGTAGGCTAGGCCCAGGGGAGACGTCCCCGGTGACCTAGGGTTTTGAAAGGGCAAAAGATAAAAGGACAAGGACAAGTTCCCCCTTCACAGATCACCGCCAATCAGATAGTCCCGACTAAACAGCCAATAATAAGGTATAACCAAAGAAAAGAAAAGCACATGCTTGAGAAAATACAACAAGGAAACCGATACGTGCAATCTTGGTTAGTACTTCATATAAATCAATGACTATCTGCTATTCAATATAAGCAATTTAAAGGTAAATGTTGACGAAGTCAATGTTTACAAAATAGAAATAGCAGTAATGTCACTTCACCAATAAATACTAGAAAGATACAACATTCAATATAACAAATCACTTCTTAACTCAATTAATGCCTTCAACAACCATTCAATTGCTCATAAAGTAAAACGTTGTTGCATTGAGGTGAAATAACCAAGAGTGACGTCAACAACTTAGGGTTAGTGTAGTTAGGGTTTTAAATTCAATTTTTGAGAGTGATTGTATAAAATTCTTACTTCAACGTTGGAGGTCTTGGGATCAGTGCCTTAGGGTAGAATGGAGTCAATAAGTGAAGGACGCATAGGTTGAAGGAGATGAGATTTCAAAGGACTACAGGGAAAAGTTTCAAGGTGTTGCTAAAGCAGGGCCTCAAAGACATAACCCTAGGGGAGAGAGGCTCACTCCAGTGTTGCAAAAGCAAGGCCTCATGCTCTCTCCTCCTTCCTGACCAACGGCTAGCTCAGATGAAGCACAAAATCAAGACATGAAGGCTTAATGAGGGAGAGTGTTGCTACAGCAAGGCTCTTTCATCAAACCCCAAAGGAAAAATGGCCCTAAGTGTAGATAACCTAGGCCTGGGACGTCTTCCTCCTCTTGGATTCTAAATGGTATGGCTAGCACAGGGGAAAGAGAAACAAGGAGTGTAGCTACGACTAGGCTCTCTTTCTCTCTTTCAATGGCTGAAAGTTTCTCTATCAGGGGACAAGAGACAAGGACCTACTTGTGTGCTTGTCACCTAGGGTTTTGATTCAGAAAATTTATAAGCAATATGCAAGAAATTTAAACTACAACCATTCAATAAGAAGTTTTGTAGAAGAAACACTTACAATTCATGAAGAAATAACCATTCAAACCCTAGTTGTAACACCTTCCTTCAAGAGAAACACCATAAATGCCAAAATTCTCTTCCTTCAACAAGTGCGCATCACTTAGTTCATCCAAAAACCCCAATAGGGTGCTAAAAATCAGACCTCGCTATGAGTGAGTGAATTTCTAATGATAAAAATGAGAGTCAAAACCCTCAATATATAGTGTATCAATGACCTAATTTTCCTTTTTAGGTCATAAAAAGGTCGGCAAGGCCATAATGTCAAAATCATATTGTTTTTGAATTAAATACTAAGTAAAATCCCTAATCAAGAAAAAGGTGAGACGTCAAGCCCCTCTGAGGGAGACGTTAGCCCTTTCTAGGGCTAGTGCAGCATCTAGAAGCAAAACGTTAGCCCTCCTTGGGCTCTTCCAAACTGCCACACATGCCAACCACCCTGTCCATCTGCCATATGCTCATGATGACTTCAGAAGCCTCCTGGTGATGTCCTGGGTCATCTGGAGCCAACGTTCCACTGCAAGTGGGTCAATCCCCCTAGGTCTAGCTCAACCAAAGTGCCCCTGATGGAACCTCCTCTTCTTCTCCAGTGCAAAAGGACCTAATTCATCTCCATCTTGTCTCTTCCCCCTGATGGGGTCTCAACATCCATCTAGTGGGCTCTTCATCCCCATGGAGGTCTGAACTAGTCATCTCCCCATGTGTACCGGTCCAAATGGTACCTGTCCATCATGCATGGTCCTGCACATCAAAAGCTACGCCCTCCATGGGCTCATCAGTCACAGGGATCATAGAAACTTCAATCACATCTCATCATCAATATTATTAAACATATGCATAAAACCCCTAATGCATCAGTCAATAGCTCCAAGACATTACAAAAAACTACAATACAAGATTGGAGAAAAGGCCAAGGCGTCCTATTGGGCTAGTGTCCACAAGAAAAGGAAAGTTTCCAAGAAGATATCATCCAAACCATGTAAGTGAGGTGATGTGGTTAGGGGATGTCCAAACATGAGGTGCAATGAGGGCCAAGGATGCATAAGTGTTACCTATGAGTGACTTTGTAGAAGGTGAGTTGTACCTGTCATGGATGCATTTTTCCAAGCCCATTCTTGCCTTTATTGTTTTTATTCTTGTTTTATTTTCTTTTTTTGTTCAAGAACTAACCAAGGGACACTTCCTTGGCATGGTGACCAGAGCTGACAGCATTACCCACAAGTATTTTTACAGAGATGAGAAGGTTGGCTCGTGATGAGACCCCCTTTCCCTTGGCCATGCAACCAAAGGTAACTGCCCCGGCATGGTAACTAGATGGTGGCAATGTCATATTGTTAGGTACCCATGGACCTAATAGACTGGCTCGTGATGCGACCCCCTATCCTTTGAGTAGGTCTTGTTTTGTTATTTTCCGGGTCCCTCTTGTTACTTTCTGAGAGGATTTTTACTGCGTTCTCGGGGATCCTTGGGCGAAGCATCTCGAGGTTTTATTTCTAGGATTTTGTCTTTTACCAGCTGCTTTTACCTTCTGTGCCTTTAGCCGCTTCTTCCCATGAGATAAGGTGTGATCCTATAAATAGGTCAACCCAATGCCAAACAAGGGGAGTGGGATAAATGAGTGGGAGATAAGATGAAACAGTGGTGTTATGATGGGAGTGGACGATGGCTTTTTAGAAATTCCCCCAGTGGAAAACCAAAACCTATGGGCACAGGCTTGTTAGGGCACCCTATCAATTCCCCCAAGCATGGTCAAGTGGGAAAATGTCAGATCCAAGCAGTTGTTAGAGATAAAAGGAATCAGATGCTTATATTTAAAGGTTTTAATGATGAAAAGTGACACATACCATGATACCTGGACCAATTACCTCATGGAGCAAGAACCTTCTCTGATACAGGACCAAGCCGATGGTGATGGATGCTACTGTTGCTGACAAGACAAAGCTGATGGAAGAAGAAAAGGATGGGCCCTCCAGGGCCATGCTGAGGTCAATCCTTCTCTCGATACTCGATGTCTAGGAGTTGTGGGCCTCGAGACATGATCTCCTAGTTATCCCTAAAAAGCGGGGATAACATCTGACTCCAACTCGGGGACATGTGCTCACCCTAGAGTGCATGAGAACCTCAACATCTCTGGCATAACCTGTGAACATTCTCAATCTCGATAGAAGTATCAGTAACAAAATTAGGGTGGTAATGCCACCCAGCATACATATACACATATATAAGGACTGAAAGAAAACAATCAATGATGCAAATGTGAAAAAAAACTAACATGAAATGCAAATGGTATAATACACGAATACAAAATGCCTACTTACATGCACTTACCTGTGAAGATAGGTCCCCCCACCTTGGTGGGGTTTGAGGAGGTTCCCGTTGATAGGTAATCGGCGCCTTCTTCCCTCCAAAGAGGATAGGTAATATGAGTCATCAACTGATTCCATTCCAACTTTGAAGGGTCTGAGCCATGACTGAGTGCTTCCTTTTACATTAGTTGGCTCTCCTTTCTGGCTATCCCACATCCATACCATGTCTCCTTCCTTGTACTTTATGACTTTGTATTTGGTTGTTCCTTAGACAACCCTAGTGTATTGTGATGAGGGAGGAGGGTGGGCTTCTGCTGTAAACACTTCCTGTTGGGATGGGTGGATTTGTATGTCATCTTCATGTTTCTTTAATATCTTCACTGTCCCAATCTCTTTGTTCTTGAATTCACCTAGGAGTTGTTGGCATTCTTCTTTCTTGGGCCATTTGATCTGATCAAAGTCCTCTTCCGTTGCAAAGGGGAGAGTTTGTATCATCTCATCTTGTGCATTGTCATCATTGATGGGGTGAGTAATATCTTGCACATGATCTCCAGTTATTGGCATGTTGAGGAGACGGCCTATCGTTCCATTCTTCAAAGGAAATTGCAAGAATGTGAGGTCCATCTCAAGGGTGCCACCCAACATTGCAACAAATTTCCTAGATAAAAACATTCCCCACACATTAGGGACATCAACTACCATGATGTCAATGTGGACTATCTTCTCTAGGTACTCTTTTAAGAAAACCTCCACATTCTCAACCACCCCGTGTGTGGGTATGGATTTAGATTCGAAGCCACATACATTTCTATAAGGTCGTGTGACCTTCAAACCCACTTGTCGTATGACTTTAAATGACATCGTGTTGGCACCATCACCCATATCTAACATGAAATTGTTGAGGCTCTTGTCATTCATTGCCAACGTCATGAAGAAAGGAGGGTTCTCACCATATTGGACCCTGAAGTGATCAGCTTGCAACATAATAGGGGGGTCCATGGGTTCATCTGATCCCAGAAAGAAAGTGTCAAAGCATTCCTTGATGGATGGGATCTTGATTTCTTCTCTCAGGGGGACATTTACATGCATCTTCGATAAAGCCTCTTCAAGTTCAAAGTTCAGGTCAACCTTCATAGCCTTGGATGTCTTGGGAGGAGGTACCTCTGTCGGTGAGGGCTTTGCCTGGTCAGCGGTGGGTAGGTTCAAATTCTTCCTTCAGTACACCTGAAATTATTGTTTCTTTAGCTTCTCTCGTGGTTCCTGGTCTAGGTTGTTTATTACCACCATCCTTGTTGATCTGGCTGCTTCTTTCACAGCTTCCTGATGTTTTGTATCGGTGATATTTATTTGAGGAAATTCCATGAAATGATCCATGTTGTTGACTTGTTGATGGCCATTACTGTAAGGACACTCATGTTCCCAATGTGCTCCACTGCACTCTAGGCACAAAGGATTTTCATCAACAACATTTGTAGGGGCCAAGGTGTTTGGAACTTCATGCTCATTCTTTGGTTTATAAAATTGGCCCCCCTTTTGGAATTGCCCTTTATACGGGACCCTGGGTGCTTGGGTCTGAGATATTTCCAATTTAACAATCTTGCTCATCATTTCCTCTTGATTTTTTATGATACCATCCATAGAGGCTTGCAACTTGGTGATACTGGTACATAGGTCTGAAGTAGGCTTAGCATTGTGAACTATTTTTGGTTTGGTTTCTATTCTCCCCCTTGGGTTAGCAAAAGGCTCAATCTTGGATGAAAGGAGGTTTCCCTCTATTTTAGTAGCGAGCTCTTGGGCTTCCTGAATGGACTGGGGGTTTTTATCTCTAAGAAGATACCCTAGTTGGCCATTGAAAGATCTAGTGTAAACATGGATGAGGTAGTCATCTTTTGGATGATGGCTTGTGGGAATCCTTTGCAACAAAGTCTCAAATATAGTATGGAACTCTCGAATGGACTCATTTTCATATTTGGCAAGGTTATTCAGTCAGGTGAGAATCATATTAGGGCCTTCTTTGACACTCCATATTTTGAGAAAGGCCTCTTCAAGTCTATCCATGGTTTTGATGCTTCCATCAGGAAGGCTCAGGTACCAATGCCTTGAGGTGTCATAAACAGTAGCGGAGAACAACTTCATGACTAGATCTTTAGTATCATCACTAATGGGGTGAAGCTGGAAAAATGCCCAAAAGTTGCTCATGTGCTCTTCAGCACTGATTGCATCAGTATTAGTAAATTTAGGCAACCACTTCTCATACTTGGGTGGCATTTGCCTAGGGTAGGCTGGTATGGCTATCATGTCTAACAGTTTGAAAAGAGTAGATGACCATTGTCTTTGATTGTTGGATGGGTTCATTGTAGCGGTTTGAGAGCTAGACATGATTCTTCTAGGAAGGCTCTTCCCGAAGAGTGATTTGACAACAGGAGAGTTCTTGGGAGGCTTCCTTATGAAAAACAAAGGAGGATTATTGAACCTCTTTTTAGTTTGTGGAGTCACCAGATAGTTTACTTGAAAATATCAAAGAAAAGGGAAAACACCCTAGTGGAGTCGCCAGGTAATCTTGTAATATAAGGATCTTGAGGCAAGGCTTACCGAAAAGATTTGTTGTTTGAGGAGAATTGACTCAGTGTCCCTAGCAACGGCGCCAAAATGTTATCGCACAGTTTGTAGCTAGGATAAAAGGCTATAAGATAGAAGGCCAAATTGGCGTAACTGGAACCTATCCCACCCAATGTCACCATGATGGGAAGGTTCTTTCTCTTTAGGGAGGCTAGGCCCAGGGGAGACATCCTCAGTGATCTGGGGTTTTGAAAGGGAAAAAGATAAAGGGACAAGGACAAGTTCCCCCTTCACAGATCACCACCAATCATATAGTCCCAGATAAATAGCCAATAATAAGGTATAACCAAAGAAAAGAAAAGCACCTACTTGAGAAAATACAACAAGGAAACGTATATGTGCAATCTTGGTTAGTACTTCATATAAATCAATGACTATCTGATATTCAATATAAGCAATTTAAAGGTAAATGTTGACGAAGTCAATGTTTACAAAATAGCAATAGCAGTAATGTCACTTCACCAATAAATACTAGAATGATACAACATTCAATATAACAAATCACTTCTTAACTCAATTAATGCCTTCAACAACCATTCAATTGCACATAAAATAAAACGTTGTTGCATTGAGATGAAATAACCAAGAGTGACTTCAGCAACTTAGGGTTAGTAGGTTAGGGTTAGTGTAGTTAGGGTTTTAAATTCAAGTTTTGAGAGTGTTTGGATCAAATTCTTACTTCAACATTGGAGGTCTTGGGATCAATGCCTTAGGGTAGAATGGAGCCAATAAGTGAAGGACGCACAGGTTGAAGGAGATGAGATTTCAAACGACTAGAGGGAAAAGTTTCAAGGTGTTGCTAAAGTAGGGCCTCAAAGACAGAACCCTAGGGGAGAGAGGCTCACTCCGGTGTTGCAAAAGCAAGGCCTCGTGCTCTCTCCTCCTTCCCGGCAAACGGCTAGCTCAGATGAAGCACAAAATCAAGACATGAAGGCTTAATGAGGGAGAGTGTTGCTATAGCAAGGCTCTTTCATCAAACCCTAAAGGAAAAATGGCCCTAAGTGTAGATAACCTAGGCCTGGGATGTATTCCTCCTCTTGGATTCTAAATGGTATGGCTAGCACAGGGGAAAGAGAAACAAGGAGTGTAGCTACGGCTAGGCTCTCTTTCTCTCTTTCAATTGCTGAAATTTTCTCTATCAGGGAACATGAGACAAGGACCTACTTGTGTGCTTGTCACCTAGGGTTTTGATTCAGAAAATTAATTAGCAATATGCCAGAAATTTAAACTACAACCATTCAATAAGAAGTGTTGCAGAAGAAACACTTACAATTCATGAAGAAATAACCATGCAAACCCTAGTTGTAACACCTTCCTTCAAGAGAAACACCATTAATGCCAAAAATATCTTCCTTCAACAAGTTTGCATCACTTAGTTCAACCAAAAACCTCAATAGGGCGCTAAAAATCAGACCTCACTATGAGTGAGTGAATTTCTGATGATAAAAATGAGAGTCAAAACCCTCAATATATAGTGTATCAATGACCTAATTTTACTTTCTAGGTCATAAAAAGGTCGACAAGGCCATAATGTCAAAATCATACTATTTTTACATTAAATTCTAAGTAAAATCCCTAATCAAGAAAAAGGTGAGACGACAAGCCCCTCTAAGGGAGACGTTATCCCTTTCTAGAGCCAGTGCAACATCCAGAAGCAAAATGTTAGCCCTCCTTGGGATCTTCCAAACTGCCACACGTGCCAACCACCCTGTCCATCTACCATATTCTCATGATGATGTCATAAGCCTCCTGGTGACATCTTGGGTCATCTGGAGCCAGTGTTCCACTGCAAGTGGGTCAATCCCCCTAGGTCTAGCTCAGCCAAAGTGCCCCTAATGGAACATCCTCTTCTTCTTTGGTGCAAAGGCTGTGATTCATATCCATCCTATCTTTGCCCCCTGATGGGGTCTCAGCATCCATCTGGTGGGCTCTTTAGCCCCATGAAGGTCCAAACTGGTCATCTCCCCATGTGTACTGGTCCAAATGGTACCTATCCATCGGGCATGGTCCTACACATCAAAAGCTACGCCCTCCATGGGCTCATCAGTCACAGGGATCATAGCAATGTCAATCACATCTCATCATCAATATTATTAAACATATGCATAAAACCCCTAATACATCAGTCAATAGCTCCAAGACATTACAAAAACCTAAAATACAAGATTGGGGAAAAGGCCGAGGCGTCCTATTGGGCTAGTGTCCACAAGAAAAGGAAAGTTTCCAGGAAGATCTCATCCAAGCCATGTAAGTGAGGTGATGTGGTTAGGGGATGTCCAAACATGAGGTGCAGTGAGGGCCAAGGATGCATAAGTGTTACCTGTGGGTGCCTTTGTAGAAGGTGAGCTGTACCTGTCATGGATGCATTTTTCTAAGCCCATTCTTTCCTTTATTCTTTTTATTCTTCTTTTATTTACTTTTTTTGTTCAAGAACTAACCAGGGGACACTGCCTTGGCATGGTGACCAGAGCTGACAACGTTACCCACAAGTACTTTTACAGAGATGAGAAGGTTTCCTCGTGATGAGACCCCCTTTCCCTTGTCGATGCAACCAAAGGTCACTTCCCTGGCGTGGTAACCAGATGGTGGCAATGTCATACTGTTAGGTACCCATGGACCTAATAGGCTGGCTCATGATGAGACCCCCTATCCTCTGAGTAGGTCTTGTTTTGTTATTTTTCAGATCCCTCTTGTTTCTTACTGAGAGGCTTTTTACTGCCTTCTCGGGGATCCCTGGGTGAAGCATATTGAGGTTTTATTTCTAGGCTTTTGTCTTTTACCAGTTGTTTTTACCTTCTAGGCCTTTAGCCCCTTCTTCCCACAAGATAAGGTGCCATCCTGTAAATAGGTCAACCTAATGCCCAGACAAGGGGAGTGGGATAAATGAGCGAGAGATAAGATGAAACAATGGTGTTATGATGTGAGCGGACAACGATTTTTTAGAAATTCCCCCAGTGGGAAACCAAAACCTATAGGCACAGGCTTGTTAGGGCACCCTGTCAATTCCCCCAAGCATGGTCAAGTGGGAAAATGTAAGATCCAAGCAGTTGTTAGAGATAAAAGGAATTAGATGCGTATATTTAAAGGTTTTAATGATGAAAAGTGACACATACCATGATACCTAGACCAATTACCTCACAGAGTAAGAACCTTCTCTGATACAGGACCAAGTCGATGGTGATGGATGTTGCTATTGTTGATAAGACAAAGCTGATAGAAGAAGAAAAGGATGGGCCCTCTAGGGCCATGCTTAGGTCAATCCTTCTCTCGGTACTCCATGTCTAGGACCTGTGGGCCTCGAGACATGATCTCCTAGTTATCCCTAAAAAGTGGGGATAACAATTATGATTGCGATCGTTTAGATGGAATTCATATGTTCGGTGATTAGAAGATTTATAGATGTGGCACCACTTCGTGTTTTTCAGATTGTGTGGAGAATCTTGTATACTATGATCAATTAGGAATTCACATATATTACAATATTTCTAAGCTTGTATTCGGTGGACATATTCTATCTGTGTGCACTCATTGAGGGGACAATTATCATTTTCCCCAATGAATGTGGTGCACCATACTTCATTTCGTCGTATAGATATATTTTTGATTGTTTGTTGTAAATGTTCTATTTTCTCTTCAAGTCTCTCTGTCGTCGAGGAAGTCGATGGGCCTTCATCATCTGAATCGACTCAATGTCCCTTCTGTAGCACATCTTCATAGTTGGTTATCTCATATAAGTGTAACAAAGAACAGATTCTTGGCAGTAGCCCAGCTACATACCACTGGACGAACAATTTATTATCAATCATCCTCGACATATAACCTAGGAGATCTTTCAATCTCTTATCATATTCTCTTACCGACTCACCCGGTCTTTGTTTTATTTCTTTTAACTTTTAGGTTGCTAGAATTGTGATGTCTTGGATTTTAAAGAATGTTAAGAACCTATTCTTTATTTCTACTTTTGAACGAGTTTTCTTTTATGTATAGTTCATGAACCACATTAAGGCACGGTGGCATAGTTCATCTCCAAATTGAGCCATTTCCTTATCTTCGTTTGTAATATCAGTCACATCCCAAAACTTTTCACATACGAACCAATGGAGTTTTGGGTACTCTTTGCCTTTGTAAATTGAGATATGGTTGAATTCCTTTATGATTTTCCTGGAAGGAATGATCGGTTTTCTTTGTATTTGATCTACTACTGCTTTTAGTTGAGATATCAAATCTTCTAGTCGATTTTTTTCTGCATCTGGCAATGGATGGTACTCAAGGAATAATTGTTTCTTCTTGAGTATAGAAACTGCATCCTCAGTTTGAGAGCTTTGATCTTTATACTCGAATAATCGTCGTTCCAAAGGTTGTGTTATTTCTAGACTATAGTTAATTTTTTCTCTTGAGATTAGATGTGGCAGGGGGGTCAAGTCGATGAGATATTTAATTTGAATAATCATATTGTTGACTTCATTTCTCTCTAGCTCGACAATCAATGCATCCTGTAGGTTTCCCTAGTTGTTTGTTCTGTACCATAATCTTGCAAATTGGTCATCGACTTGTAGTCTTTGTTGAAGAAATTCTCTTATTCCCGAACTGGTTTCCGTTGCAGAAGAAGTACGTAAAGCTAGTTCAGATTATCCGTAGTCCATACTTTTTGGTTCATCATCTAGTTGATGGATCTTCATCTATGCATCGCTACTTCTATTAAGTTTCGTTGCGGTTACTGTTATTTCCAACTTTGGTTGATCTCTGTCTGGATCAGATTCCCTACGCACTCTATCAAGATGACCCTACCCATACATATTTCTATTCAAATTTTTGTTGTTGCACTGGTTACAAAGTTCTTCTCTTTTATGTTGTCTTTTATCCCATTCTATTTTATGGATATCCGTGGATTGCTTATGGGCTTGCTTTCCTCTTGATGAAATTTAGGCTTGGGAAACACTACTTCTTGTTTAATGGAATCTCATAGTTTCAACCGACCCCCCATTGTCGACCTGAATTACTCTAAGTTGGTAGCATTGGCCATATTTATTTCTTTAAGAAGTAATCTCAGGCTTCTCTTATGTCTTTGCACTTTGCATCAAGAAATGCTTCCCACTTTTCGTCTCTTTCTTGGAAGTTACTATTTGGTAATGGTGTTCCTAATCTTGGTCAATATTCGACGATGTCACTGACTCCCTTGTCGAGGAGGAATTTATGAACAAGTGTCAAAACCATGCAGAAAAATCCGCCGTGCAATTCAGAGTATAATTTTTATTTATTTTGTTGAGAGACGTCTGATCTTCAATGGCTTGTTCCGAAATATAATATTCGATAATTCTTTCGATCCAGTCATGCAAATTTGTTTTTCCTGCGTTTGTCAACTTTAGGCCTAAATTCTTGCCGGGTGTCAGATTATGCATCACCTGATCTGTTAATGTGTTGAAACAATGATTTTGGGATAGATTCAAGGAGTCTTTCATGCGTCTCTGAAAAGAATTGTGACCGTGCTTCAACTAGTGAGAGGTTATTCCTTCTTGCGTAGTTTCTGGTGTAGTTGTCAATTTTGCGCTCCCACCACTTGCATATATCTTGTAGAGTTAAAATTTATGTACACTTCTACATGCCCAATTTTAGTACTACAGACAACAGAACCAGTGATGTAATCTAGGGAAAAGTAGGGAGAGTTACCAATAGTTCCTTACATAGACATCATAGAGATACATGCATACACATAGACATAGGTAAAGACATACACAAGTAATGAGAGCCCAAAGAACAATCATTTTATTATATGGTAGAACAATACATCACAATTACATATAACCTCACACATGAAGCTATATGAGCCTTCATGTGCTTGTCTATTTATACCTCTTTTAGGCAGTTGTAACTACTTAACTGCCTGGGTCGATCAGTTAATAGACACTCTGACCAACTTCTAGTTCTAACTATGTCGGTCGACTAACTGGTGTTGAAATAATGTAACTGCGAAGAGCATTCTTATTATTATTTTTATTTTATTATTAGGATTAATCCCCATTGTGGATTAATCATGTCGGTAATTGTATTAGGAGCAAATCCCCTTTTGCGGATTGGTCATCGGACAATTGTAATAGGCGGAATAAGAAGTCAGCCCCAACAGTTATTATTGAAGACCCGGAATTAATTAAAGGTGGGTTTACCCACCCAGAGTGAGAGGTCGGCCCTGCCAGTGAAACCCTTTCACACGTGTCAGTCTTGTATATATAGGAGGCTAGCACCTCCCTTTAATCGCACAACTCACTTGCTCATTCTCTTATGAGGCAAGTTGTAATTACCAGTTAGAGAGAGGAGAAGAAGAGTGGTGCATCTCTTGGGGAGGACTATCTGTATTGGTTTGAGTTATCTCTTGAACATTGTATAAGCTATTTATGATAAGGAAGTTTTTGATGGGTTTTCTTCCCCTAGAGGGTTTCCCAGGATAAAT
>ML784418.1:391415-402450 GCA_009831015.1 Picea engelmannii
TGAGATGTGAACCGTTTTTTAATTAAATCTCATAGATTATTTGTGCCGCGTACCAGAAGATTATGGAAGGAACCATTTATGTGCAGAACTTGCCTCCGCATCTACTCTTCGAAGGGAGTTCAAGAGGTTTGAAAAAATTCGATCGGACGAAATTCTAGCCTTCTTGGTTCAATCAGGGGTTCATGCAAGTAAAATTTGTTGTGGGGAATAATAGATTAATGTTATCGCTAGCTTGTTGGTAATATTTGAAACAGAAACAAGGAGCAAGAAAATACTTATGCACGTATTGAATTTGACTGGTTAGATCCTGTTGCCTTAACAGGTTAGTGGTTCTAATTGTTCATTAATTGCTAACTGCCGTGTGATATAGAAGGCGGGCAGATCTACAGTGCTTCCTCAAACGAAAAATTACGTCATTCACCTGAATGAGCGTATACAACAATTGGAGCAATGAAATCGAGAGGCGAGGACAGATGAGTGATATATTCTCTGCTTTATGGGCTTAATGCCAGTGAAACCCAAGGTAATCCTTTCTGATTACTATTTTCATTTTTCTTTCATTCAGATCAACAGGTTAGTGGTTCTAATTGTTCATTAATTGCTATCTGTCGTGTGATATAGAAGGCGGGCATAGCTACAGTGCTTCTTCAAACTAAAGATTGTGTCATTCACCTGGAGCAACGAAATATTAATTCTCTGTGAATAACCAATCACAAAGAATACTTATTCACGTATGAAAACTGTAACTTAAGTGTTGTAGGCATCACTTCTTTTGATATATGGAACACAGGTTTATATTAGGGTTTATATGTAATTTTAGTATGTTAATTAAAATTTGTTTGTAAATAAAATAGACCAAAAGACAATTAAGGTTTCAAAAAACAATTAAAGTTTGTTTGCAAAAGAAATATGCCTTTCGGCGTTCATCAGCCACAGCCACAATTATGTGGCTGTTCTAGTTTTAAACTCATTTAAAATCAAATAAAAGGTCCAAAATTTTTTCAATCTTCAAAATCAACAAACAACGAACCTATCCATTTTACAATCTTTTCTACCGAGAATTCAAAGTCACATACACAATCTCACTCCGTAGAAATTAAAGTAGTCACAATAGTGCTTATGTAAGGTTCATTACAAAAATTATCAATGTTTTGTATGAAAATATGATATTTTTAAGGTTATTCAAAAGTTTATTAATGTTTTGGAGAAAAATTATGGCATATTCATTAAAATTATTTTAAAAATTTATAAAAATATTATTTTTTCAATTAAAAATACTTAAAAAATTAATAATTTTTTTAATATTTTAAAAATATATTTATCTTATTATTATAAAATTTAAAATTTAGATAAACATAAGTGTAGAATGGATATTTGGATAGCTAGGGTTCGCATGCTGCCAAACCCTTAAACCTGCAACTTTCATGCGATTACAGGTGGCGATAGTAGATTTCAGTCAGATCAGTGCAACTGAGAGCTCGATATGGATCATGAGGGGGGTGGTACAAACCCCCTCACACCGAAATGTGGCCGTAAATGACAGAGCAAGACCTTGATCCAAGCGACCAGCCTTCGAGTTGCCATTCCATCTCCACGAGAAGATCTTGTTAAATGAACATGGCTTGGGGAAGGATATGGAGGTAGAAGCAGACATGTCTCATCCAAAGGCATCTCACAGTTGGGAGCCTGGGAAATGCATTCCCCAAGCTGCCAAGGAACCAAGATATGTGATAAACTTAACCAGAGTGGGGGAACACACATAGTGCATGAAAGAACATGCCCTCATTAGAAATTTTTTGGGGCTATGGCCCTCAGAATGAGACCTCATGCGCTGGATCAAAACATGGTGGAACCCTAAAGGGGACTATGAAGTTCAACTCAGTTCAAAGGGATTCTTCACGATCATTTTTTACAATATGGAGGACAAGGATCAAGTTTTTGAGAATGGTCCCTACTTTTACAATTCTGTAGGGATTTTCCTACGATTTTGGATGGATCAATTCAATCCATAGAAATAATACTTTGTGACTGCGCCAGTCTGGATCTGCCTCTACTCACTGCTCGAGGAGTTCTGGCTTGAATATATTCTTATGGGTATTGGAAATACTCTGGGAAGGTATGTGAAATCCTCAAAGGCAAAAAAGCAAAGAAAGTACACCTCTTATGCCTGAATATTTGTTTACATGGACATTCCCAAAGAATTGCCAGGCTCGATCACCATTGAATATTAGGATGATGACTCGATTCAGACCATTGACTATGAACACATTCCCTTTCGTTATAGGAAATGTCATGAGCATGGTCACCTCTTCCGTGACTGTCCCCTCAATGCCCAAGCCCAAACGATGGGGGAAGGAAAATCAAAAGACGTCTTTACACAGGTCACAGGTCGGAGAAAACAACCTCCAAAGAAGCACAGTCTTTAAGGAAATCAGAATATCTCCACTAACAACTCTTTTGACGTTTTAAATCAGCTCATGGAGGTAGAGGAGGTGGAAAATCCTCACAAAAAGAACATCTAGAGCAACAATAAAGGGAAGACTAAACAAATCTCAAATCTAGTTATACAACAAATATTGGATACAAGCTCCCCTATCAGGAAGAATGAAGAAAATAAAAAAGAGGATAGGGGAGATACGACCATGCAGCTGGATGATCAAGAACTTGCAGACATAGATCTGGAGAAACTAGAGGAAGTCTTCAACAAGAAGAAATTGCAATCCATCCCAGTGGAACAATTACAAAAGGTCTATAAAGTCATCATTGATTCAAGTATTGGGGCTACTTCCAGGTTGGGCAAAATTTCTGACCCAGGTCCAGATCCCAGACGCACTCCTCGAGAAGGAAAAAGGTTGGGATGAAAATCAGCACAACAATTGATCAAAGAGGTGGTTAATTATGTGCTCAATCCGGGACAGATCTAGCACCTCACTGAAGGTTTCTTCTCACCCTCGTCAAACTCTTTATGATGCAGATAATCACATGGAATTTCATAGGACTCAATGGAAGATCCAAACATAATATTCTTCACAACAACATACTCGCAGAAGATCGAGACATTCTCCTTCTACAGGAAACAAAATATATTGGAGAAACAACAAAATAAATCTTTAAGAGACATTGGAGACACTGTAATTCCATCCACAATGACTCCAATGGTGCAGCAGGAGGTTTAGCTATTCTCTGGAACCCAACTATAGTCATCATTGATCAACCATTCTCCACAGTAGGCACTCTCTCTGTGCATTATCAGGCCCTAGGCTCCAAGAAGGAAGGAATTCTTACAAATGCTTACGGACCCCAAGGCACTAATGAAAAGGACTCATTTATACGTAGTCTCTCCTCCCTGTACAAGTTGATAGGTCCAACATGTTGGATAATAGGAGGAGACTTTGACATTATTCTCACATTGGAAGAAAAGAGAGGAGGAACAAAATGACTAGAGAAAGATAGTGGTAAGTTTTGAACACTAATAGATCAACTCAATCTAATTGACATAGAGACCAGAAACAACATCTTCACCTAGTCCAACAAAGGATCCGACCGCCATAAAATTGCATGCAGATTGTATTGCTTCCCTATCTCAGAGTCTCTAATGCTTGAGGATCCAGCGATAGAAGCCAACATTCTTCCAAAGTCAGGCTTGGACTCTTTTCCAATACAACTATGGTTAGACACAGTAGCAATGCCCAAATAAAAGCCTTTTCGTTTTGAAAAATTCTAGTTCAATCATCCTGACTTTGAAGAATTTTTCGTGACTTGGTGGGCAAAGGCTAATATCTCTCATGGTACACTCATGTACTGATTCCAACAAAGATTGAAGAAATTCAAGATGCAACTACAATACTAGAACAAGAAGGTCTTTGGAAACATCTTCCAAGCTCAAAGGATGTTAGAACAATGCTTGGAAGAACTTCAACAGGAAATCATTTTGCAGGGGTGCATTGATTCTTCAAGTTAGGAGGAAGAAACACTCAAGCAACAACTTGAGGAATGACAAAAATAGGAGGAAATACTTTGGAAACTAAAATCCAGAGTACAATGGCTTAAGGAAGGAGAGAGAAACAAAAGAAAAATCATCGATCTATGGTGCATCGACACTATATCAAACACATTACAAAGCTAGAAGATGCTCAAGGCAATCCAATTCTGGATCATGCAAGAATAGAAACTGAACTGATAAGTTATTACAAATACCTCTTATCATAACCAATAATGGACCTAACCTGAGAAATTAATAAGATAACTCAACATATTCCATCCCTAATTACGTCAAAACAAAACCTGGCTCTAATGAGACCAATCACATAGGAAGAAGTGGATCAAGTTATAAAGTAAATTCATCTGGGCAAGGCAAATGGTCTCGATGGATTCACAACAGACTTCTTCCACTACTGTTGGCCAATGATCAGAGAAGAGGTTTGGAAACTAGTAGAAGAATCTCGATCCTCGGAGCAAGTCCTCTCTGCCTTCAATGATACCTTCCTCACTATAATCCCAAAAGAAGATTGAGTTACTCATCTGAAGTAGTTCCGTCCTATAATGCTCTACAATGTAATCTACAATATTATCACCAAAATCATTGCACTTTGACTCAAGCCTATTCTTCCTTTCATAATCTCCAAGGAACAATCAAGATATGTGGAGGGATGCCAAATCATGGATAGTGTCATTCTGGCACACGAGGTGATACACTCGCTTAAATCAACTTGCAGCCAAGGTATGCTCATTAAACTGGATCTCTCAAAATATTTTGATTGACTCAGTTGGCAGTACATGAACTCACTTCTTGCAGCCTTTGGCTTTGATAAGGAATGGATAAATCGGGTTATGAAAATCACTACCTCCTCCTTCTTCTATATTTTGGTTAATGGTGTGCCCTCCCAACCCTTCTCTCACACTAGGGATATACTTCAAGGGGACCCTTTATCTCCCTTTCTCCTTGTCATCAAGGCAGAAGGCTTAGCACAATATATCAAAGCCTCTGTAGAGAATGGTTCCCTGCAGGGACTTCCTCTTCACAACCTTCAGTGAATTACTTTTCACAGTCAATTCGTGGATGACACCTTGTTGATGAATAAACCTACCACTCAAGAAGCCATCAAAATCAATTCAATCCTCTATGATTTTTCTGATGCCTTGAGTACCACCCTTAACCTGGAAAAATCCTAACTTTTTTCTATAATACCCCGCCAGCTGTTCAAGTCCACATCTCTTGACTTCTTGGCATTCCCAGGGGATCCCTTCCATCCAAATATCTTGGGATTCCCTTGTCAGATGTAGCAGCATGAAACATCTCTTGGGATAGCCTCCTCCTCTTAGTCTCTAATCATTTGAGAAATTGGACCTTAAGATCCCTCAATCTAGCAGCGAGAATAGTCCTTCTTAAATCAGTCCTTCAAACTCTCCCTGCCTACCTTTTCACAGCCTTGGAAGCCCCACAATCAGTCATAAAAAACATAAGAAACTTGCAGCAGAAATTCCTTTGGCATGGTCATAAACCTGATAAAAAGTGGGCTCTAGTTGGATGGGAAAAAGTATGTTGACCAAAATCTAATGGAGGACTTGGACTAAGAGATACTGGAAAGCTTAATAACATCATGGGAGCCAAACTCTGGTGGCACTGTCTTAAACACCCAATAGAGCTCTGGGCTAAGATGTCGAAGAAAAAATATGCACCCCCGTATCAATGAGGAACTCATAAGAAGATTTAATGACCAGATCCAAGGCTCCAACATTTGGAATGTTGCTTGATGCAATCTCCCTCTCATTCAAAAGCATGCCTTATGGGAAATACGAAATGGAAATATGACACTATTATGGCATGACTCTTGGCAACAACTTCCTCCTATGCACTCTCTGGAAGGATTACACCCCCTATATAATCAAATGAAACTTCTGGCTCCACTAAAAGTGGAGGATCTCTGGTTAAGGACCTCTCAACATCATCCCTGGCGAATCTGGAAAAATCTTCCTCAAGAACTCCACATATTAGAAGACTGTGACATGCAACCTTGGTGCACAATCGCCTCTCAGAGAAAGATTCACATCAACAATGGCTTTGATATTCTTCCATGGGGGTATTCTTCTGTAGGTATGTTCACTGTGAAAGAAGCCTACTACCTCCATGAGAATTTCCAAACTCAACCAAAAAAGAACATCTGGAACATCATTTGGAAATCTAAACTTTGGCCAAAAATTTCAACTTTTCTCTGGCTCATGGTTCAAAATAAAATCCTCACATGGGACAATATTAGGAAAAAGGGATTCATTGGACCATCCATATGTCACCTTTTCCAGCAATAGGAGGAAATGGTGGAACATATTTTCAATCAATGTCCTCTTAGTGGGGAAGCCTGGGATAAAGTTTCCCAAATCACATGGAAGTCCAACAGAGCTAGAGACAGTATTACCAGCAGTGTGAAAAAATCTGATTCTGAATCAAATTTGGCAACTATTACTAGGATTCACCATTTGGAAGATATGGAAAGAATGAAATAAATTCATCTTCCACTCCCAATCCTCTTCCCTCTCCAATATCTGGTCAAGAATTCTGGGACATATACAGGAAACCATCAGAGCCACTCAATGGTCCCAAGAGGATCTTCTATGCAATTCCCACGAGAGCTTCATTATCTAAAAATATAAGTTAAATCTCCCCTACAATCCTATCAATGCTCGTCTTTTTCTTGGTTCTCCAATCCGTAGCCCTACCTCGTGGCTTTTCCCCCCTCCAGGATTTTCCAAACTCAATTTTGATGGTGCCTCAAAGGGAAACCCCAGTCTGGTATGCTATGGTGTCGTTCTTCGAGATTGCACAGGGAAAATTATCTACATCATGGATTGTCACTTGGGACAAGATACAAATATATCTGCATAACTCTGTGGTTTAATAAGAGGAACTCAACTTGCAACTAGTCAAAACATAAACCAACTAATTGTTGAAGGGGATTCCCATGTGATTATTTTGCTAGTAATAAAAATCATCAATGGATCCAATCTTGCAAAAGTTTCCCCAATTTGGAGGCTCCTTGGATTGCTCGATATGTTCAGTACTCTCTTGCGACCATGCGACCCTCCCTCACTCTCATACCCTCTCATGTGCGAAGAGATGTCAACAAGGTTGCATACAAACTAGCTAATGAGGGCGTCTCCTCTACATAGGAGGATATCTTGATCGAACTACAAATTCTCCCAACACCCCTTCTGCTACTAAAATGCTTAGAGATTGCACACAAATATTTTCCTCCCTTGGATGGGGTGACAATTGGATCTCATGTGAAATAGAATGTTAAATGCCTACGCCTTCTCCCTCTCCTCGCAACCTCGCAGGATGAGCAACATTCAATGTTTAGGCGTGATGGTGCGAATGCATCTAGGTCCCGATTTAATGGCGTACTCTTCACAACAACGACGATAGATCTGGACGAGTGCAAGTCACACGAGCCTTGTCCACTCAATCCCTTCGATGCTTACCCTTTTGGCTCAGTTATTTTACAACAGGTAAGCAATGGCTACAATCATTTGTTTTCAACCCCATCTCTGGCTACTTTCATTTGTGTTCATCCAACCCTTTTCCTTCCCTATTCTTTCACTCTACTCCTGCTCGCCATCCTGGTTAACCTCTCAGTCATGCCCCGAGAAAGAGGAAACAACAAGAGAGGGCCAACTTACTATAGCTTTGTCACCCGACAAAATAGGCTAAGTCTTTCTTCTCCCTCGCCCCATACTTCTCTAGTCTACCTCAACTCCTCTATGATGCCTCCTCCCTCCTCAACCCAAAATAGAATGGTGGAAGATCCTCCCATGGCTATTATTGAAGAAGAAATACCTGCAGTCCTGATACAAATCCCCCCGGCTTCCCTCCTGGATACAATCCATGACCCTCACGATCCACCCACCACTCCTGGTTTTTCCACCCTTGGAGCCGACATTGCTTTGGAATTGGATACCTACATCATCGAAGGATAAATCCCATAGGAGGAGTGCCATGAGGAGATTTTCTCTCCAACAGGTCAACCTCCACTTGTCACTGCTCCGGATCCTAAACTGAGTCACACCTTCCACCTCTCATAGGATCACTTGGAGCTCATATTTGATATGCGACAAGATATGGAAGAACAACTTCATCGGCACACCATTCTTAGCACCCGTTTGGACTTGTTGTTCGATGCTCTATCAGGTGCACCAGAAAAAAGAAGATGTACGAATTGCACCCATTTGTTCATCTTCACTCCTACCTGGCATCAAACTCATGGCGACAAAGGCAATCTGGGTTCACCCACTGTCTTTTTTTGAATTTTTATTTAATTTTTATTTTTAATTTTTTTAATTTTTTCTGTTACTGTGAATTCCAATGTCAAAACTATTGTATAAATTTTGGTGTCATTTTGTTCATGGATGCATGGAAAATTCATACTTTCCAGACATCAAGACTTTTGACCATCTGTTTTGGTTTCCATCTATTCGATAGAACAATTGACTTGTTTTAGTTCATATATCAACAAGTGTATTGTTATGATAACATTCTAAGATAATAAAATATTTTTATTTACAAAAAAAATAAATTTAGAATGGATATTTTTTCCATCATCACAACTTAGAAATTCCAAAAAAAATTAACACTTAAAAAAATTAATACATAAACTTACACTTATTTTTTTCAAGATTTTGAGTAAAAAGTTTAAAATGTTGAATAATGAGTTTACGAAGAAATAATTTTTTCCATTACTAATATTTAAAAATTATCAACCCTTCTCCCCTGGTTTCTCCTAGATTGAAATTATTGGAAATTAATGCTTAAAAATACATTTAAGTTTCCCTAGTTTGAAATTATTGAAAATTAATGCTTAAAAATACACTTAAGTTTCCCTAGTTTGAAATTATTGAAAATTAATGCTTAAAAATACACTTAAGTTTCCCTAGTTTGAAATTGTTGAAAAATAATGCTTAAAAATACACTTATTTTTTCAAGTCACCTAGTGTAAAAAATGATGATTTGAGTATATTTTAAAATAATTATTTATTTATTTGTAATGTTATTTATTTTAGAGATAATTATATTCACATTTAAATTTTTGATCTCATCATATTCCCTAATGTTAATTTATGATGGACATAAAGTGGTGGCCCTTCGAAAAGAGAATGTTTTACTTGTTCATAAGACACATTGTTATAGAAGTGTCAAATACTTTGTACTTTGGTGTTGGGAGTTGGGAGGTCCCCATTGAGGTACAAGGAGACAACGACAACAACTTCGATCCAACTTCCCCCTTATGTTAAATAATGATATTACAAGTTTTTAGGATTTATATTTCTCTACTTATGATGTTGTTTGGGGTCTTTGGTTTCATTCCCCTTGGTTGTTAGAGTATAGATTGAGTGTGTTTCAACAATACAAGGTTCTGTATGCTAAGAGATTGATTTTGTTTCTTATTTCCCAACCTTAATATTATCTCTTGCTCATCCAAATATGCTCTCACATTGCTCTCATGTCTTTTTTTGTTTATTCATTTTGTTTGGTTGTAGGGGTTTAGGCACCTACTTATTAGTAGACAAATAGGGAAGCTTTTCATAGTTATTCCTGGGCTTTCTTTGGCAATTGCTACTATATATGGAGAATTTGTTGTATTTGTTGATTTGACTTATATGCTTCATTTCATGGATTTTGCTTACGTATTTTGGTTCTCCTCACTACTATTTTTATTGGTGGTTATGCCAAGTCTATTCAATGTGACCTTTCCTTTATAGTTATTTGTGTGCTAGATATAATTGGCACAAAACTTGTTGCAACTTAGCTTTGTTTCTTTTATATTGGTCGATGTTCTTCCCCTCTAAATTATTATGTTACCTTTATATTTTTGGGTGGCATGGAAGCTCAACCTCATAGTTTTAATCTTGGGATTTTAAGTTTTCATCTCCTCTATCACAATTATCCAATTCTGGGTTGTCCTCTTTTTCCTCATAGTGCTTATCAACTTCTCTTGTCCATGTATACTTTTCTCATGAAGTTTTCTCATAATCTTTTCTTGAAAATATCCAAGCATAAGATCACTCTTTACTCCATCAATTGCTAGGCCTAGTATTCTCTATCCTGGCATAATAGAAGCTATTGTAATTGAATTTATTTTCTTCGGGCTCAACAAATAACCCTTGACAATGTGAATCTCAAAACCAAGGTTATCCCACATATACTTCAAACCACAATTTTTTTTTGTCAATTATATTAGCATTATCATTTGGGTTACTTAGATATGGGAGGTTGGTCTTGTTTAGATAATAAACACCATCATAAACAAAATATCCTCCACATTCTTTCATAATAATAACTCTCTTTGTTTTAGTGTGTGGAAGAGGTAAAAATGCCAATGCATGCTTCTAGCTTTAGTATCTAGCATTTTTCTTAACAAGAAGCCTCCCTTCCCTATATGGTTTTGTCATGGTTGTCCAAAGTGAGTGGTCTTGACCATGTTATACACCGATGTGAAGGAGAAAGACATTTCTTTGTAGTAGAGGTTCATCATTTCCAATGATAATGAACACAAATTTTAAATGTTTCTCCATGTTTCACTGTCTTTTGGTCTCTCTCCTTCTACCAACAAATTTGAACTTGGGTTTGAAGAGTTTTATTGTTTGAGCTAGTTTTTTCACATCAATCTGTTATATCATTGTTGTTTTTTTTTTATATCAAATAATCTCACATGGAAACAATGTATACAAGACTTATAGCTCCTCTTAGTAATGTGCACCCTCTTTCGCCTTATAGGACACATATAGACATAGCTAGATTAAACTTATTCTTTCTTGTTTATGCAATATTATTTGTAAATCATTTTGATTTTATGTTTGTGTGGGACAATCCATGCACATGATAATAACTAGTCATCATATTGATGCAAATGGCCCAATCAACATTGTTGTATCCAAAAAATGTTGATGTTGTTTTTGGCATTGATAGCATATATTATAATCAACCATTCTATATATATATATATATATATATATATATATATATATATATATATATATATATATT
>ML784418.1:421082-456996 GCA_009831015.1 Picea engelmannii
GTTCAAGTGCTATTTCTGTTGCTATTTCGTATATCATTTCTGTGTATTGTGAAGATTATGCTGGATATTTCACTGTTATTCTGTTATTTCTAGCATTTCGTTTCTGTTCTGCATATTTTATATATCTGGTATCTTGCACAACAAGACTTAGGCGGAACACTTGCAACATATTCAATAGGTTCTACACACCTTGTGTAATATTCCAGATATAAAAAGTATGCAGAACTGAAATAAATAGCTAGAAATGGCATATGAACAACAATATAACCAGAACAACACCACGATAATACTAAAATGATAACAAAATAACACCAGAAATAACACTTTGATTACCGAGAGAAATGTCTACTTGCCTCTTCGAGGGGGAAACCTCCAACAAAGAAGATCTCTATTACAATAATATCCATAAAAAAATTTCTCATACCCTTGACTCCTATTTATTCTAAATATGTCTATCAAAAGAACCAACTAGAGGAAGATCCTTCTAGAAGTGAAAGATTCTATTAGGTCTTCTTACAATGGACTTATTCTTCTTTATTGGTAGGCCTTATTAATATTGACTTTAATTACATGGAAATATATTATTCTACCTACATGAGGGGTTAGGTCCCTAACATGTCCTCCCCCTTAAAAACAACCTTGTCCTCAAGGCTTGAGATGGGAAAATTGCTGCAGAATGGTAGTTGGTTCCCAAGTGGAATCTGCTGGAGTTGTATCTTTCCACTGGACTAACACTTCCTTGATGGTTCGCTAACACAGTATACACTCACGCTGGTCTAAAAATTCTTGTGGTTGTAGCCAATTGGAGCCCTCTTCGTCCAACTCAAGAAGGTTGGTTTGAGTTTGGCACTTAGTTCCAATCACGTTCTTTAAGAAGGAAACATGAAAAATAGGATAGAGCTTAGAATGACTGGACAAAGCTAACTGATAGGCCACCTATCCCACACACTTGAGAATGGTATAAGGACCATAAAATTTAGGCATCGGTTTTTGACAATGGTTATCCTTGAGGGAATTTTTCTTGTAAGGTTGCATTCGAAGAAACACCTGATCCCCTTCTGCAAATTGACGTTCAGAGCTTCCTTGATCTTCTTGTTGTTTCATGCGATTTTGGGCCATGACCAAATTCTCTTTGAGGGTACGGAGAATAACTTCTCGAACTGTAAGCATTTGGTCAACCACCTGGACCTTCGATACACCTAGAAAATATGAGAGGACTGAAGGTGGATTTTATCCATATACCGTTTGAAAAGGAGTCATGCATGTAGCTGTATGGTACAAAGTGTTGTACCACCATTCAACTAGTGGTAACCATTGAGTCCATTGATTCTTCCTTTCCGATGCAAAACACCTCAAATATGTTTCCAAACATTTGTTGACAACTTCAGTTTGACCATCGGTTTGGGGATGATAGGCTGTGATGAGATGCAATTGGGTGCCTTGTAGATTGAATAATTCTTTCCAAAAATTACTGGTGAAAGTTGGGTCGTGATCAGAAACAATAGAATGTGTCATGCCATGAAGCTTGAAGACATGATCCATGAAAATTTGAGCCACAATAGATGTTGTAAATGGGTGTTGAAGAGCACATAAATGAGCATACTTGGAAATGTGATCAACTAACACCATGATGACTGATTTATTTCTCGATTTAGGTAAGCTGACAATAAAATCCATAGAGATATCTCGCCAAATAGCAGGTGTAATCAGAAGCGGTTGCAGTGTGCCAGAAGATTTGACAGTTTCACCTTTGTTGTGTTGACACACATCACATTCAACCACAAAACTACGAATGTCCTGTTTCATACCCTCCAAAAAAAAAGAATGTTTGACCTTGTCATAGGTTTTGGTAAACCTGGAGTGTCTAGCTGTGGGTGTAGAATAAAGCTCACAATGTACCACAGATTTAAGTTTTGACTGTTTACTTAAATACAAATGACCTTTGTATCAAAGCTCATCATTGAGCCAAGAGTACCCTGGGGAAACTGAAGAATTGGACTGCAACTGTTGTATCAGATGCAAACTTTTGGGATTGTGTAGCCATTCCTAGTGAATAACTTGGAGCCAATCTGGTACAATGCAAGAGAGAGAAAAAAGAGACCCTTCATCTTCATATTTTCTGGAAAGTGCATCAACAACCACATTATCTTTTCCTTTTTTGTAAATGATCTCATAATCATATCCAAAGAGATCAGTCACCCATTTTTGTTGCTTAGGGGAGGAAAGATGTTGTTCCAGAAAATACTTGAGTCTTTGATGATCTATCTTAATTTGGAAGCATTTCCCCAATAGATAAGGTCACCAAAGATCCATGAAATGCAGAATAGCCAACATTTTCTTTTCATAGATTGATTTGACCAAATTTCTCTCAGACAGTTGTTTGCTGGTAAAGGCCAAAGGTTGAACCTCTTGCATAAGGACAATGCCAATTCCTTTCCTAGAAGCATCACATTCCAGGACAAAGGTCTTTGTGAAATCAGAAAGGGCCAGGACTAGAGTGGTGCACATGGCCATATTCAAGGTTTGAAAATCTAGAGTAGCTGTTGTAGTCCAAGTGAAAGAATTCTTTTTAAGGAGTGTAGTGAAAGGTGCCACAATGTTTCCATAATTATTAACAAAGTTGCGATAATAACCTGTTAAACCCAGAAATCCCTGCAATATTTTGAGAGTCTTTGGGTGAGGCCAATATTGCATAGCTTCAATATTTTTAGGATCCACCTTGATTCCATCCTTTCCAACAAGATGCCCCAAGTACTCTACTTCTGAGGTGCCAAAAGAACATTTAGATTGTTTGAGGAAAAGTTGGTGCTGAGAGAGTATATGGAGAAATTGATCCACATGAGCAAGATGGCCTGTCCAGGTTTTGATGTAGATTAGGATATCATCAAAGAAAACTAACACAAAATGATGGAGTAAAGGACGAAAGACATGATTCATGAGGCTCTGGAAAAGTGGATGGAGCATTACACAAGCCAAAGGGAATGACCAAGAACTCATAGTGGACCTCATGAGTTATAAAGGTGTAGAAATTTCAATACAAATTAAGTATTTCCTGCGATTCTCCTGATCGAACAATTATATGCCACTATTAAATACATAATCACTTCTACTATTATTCTTGTGGAAAATTAAACCACGATCAGAAAGTGAAATATCAAGAACACATAACACCGAAGTTTTACCGGGAAAGCGTAAAGCTAAAAAACCCACTATCATATATTATGTATATCATGGATCATGAAACAATCTCATACAAAACTCTAATCCAAGAGCTCTCAGTACAATACAATCGTCTCACACTGTCATACAAAAATTGAAAAATACATGTGCCAATTCTCTGTGTCCAGACAACCTGCCTCCTCTGCACAATCCCTGCAATTAGAATTCTCACAATGAATTCAAATTTCTTAGTTTGCACATGCTCATGAGCGTATCCACTGCATGTGTGATTGCATGAGTGCACTTCACTCAAATCACAACTGATAGCCAAACTGTCCCTTTCACCTGTTATCTTAACTGGGTCTCCACTGGATCTGACATGCATGTAGTTAACCGTGGCAAATCTTCAGTTGCATGTGAGTTCACTGATTGTGAATTAATGAATAATTAATTCACTGAACTCTCACTAGTGCAAGTTTAGTTGCAACTAGTACGAATAAGCTTAACTCACTTAAATACACTTATAATTCTGTTACAACTCCAAATCACTCAGTTATAAATGAGATAATGATTAATATTTATGGTCCAATTTATTTAAGGGAAAAGTAAATTAGACACATGTTTCTTGTTGACTTTTCAACAAAAGGAAGTCTTAGGGATGTTTGCCTCTTTCATATAGATCCAGTGGTAGCCCGAACGAATATCAAGTTTAGTAAAGAACTGGGTGCCACTCCATTCATCCAAGATTTCATCGATGAAAGGAATGAGAAATTTGTCTTTAATGGTGGGTTTGTTGAGGGCACGAAAGTCGGGAAACATGCACTAAGAACCTTCTTTCTTAAGGACCATGACCATAGGAGAAGAGTAGGGGCTCGTACTAGGGAGGATAGCACTTGCGTTGAGCAGTTCTTGAACAATTTTCTCAATTTCATTTTTTTGGGGAATGGGGTGACGATAGGGACAGATATTGGAAGGTAGGCTTCTTGGGACAAGGGGAATGGAGTGATCATGAACACCAAGGGAAGGAGGGAGTCCATGGGGAGTGGAAAAAACCATTTGATGTTTAGAGAGGATGGATTGGAGGTCCTACGTCACATAGGGTGTCTTAGTGGCATGGATGGAATGGAGTTGGGAAATAATTCCAAAATGACCTTTTTTGAGCATCTTTTCCATGCGATGGGAGCTAATGATCTCCGGGGAAATGACGATGATGCCTTGGAACTTATATTGTTGGCCCTCTTGGTTGAATTTCATGGTTAATTCCTTAAAATCCATGAGAATGGGACCTAAAGTCCTTAGACATTCTGCACCCAACACAATGTCACAACCACCCATGTCGATAACAAACATATGAGATTTCAGATGGTATTCACCAATTTGGAGACACACATTTTCACAATGCCCGCCACATTTCATGTATCCACCATTGGCAATCATGATTTGGAAATTATTGACTATGTGGATATAGAAATTAGTTTCTTGGGAAATGCGGCGATGAATAAAATTATGGGTGCTTCCACTATCAACAAGAATGATGACCTTCCTATGCTTGATGTAACCAATTTGCTTGAGGGTTTGGGGAGCAGAGAAGCCAGTGAGATCATTTAGGGAAATGATTGGTTCTACTTCAAGAGGGTCTGAGGGAGGGGTTATGTTTGTGGGATCAGGTGATCTAGGTGGATATCGGTGGCCACCCACCTTTCTCAACTGGCTCAAAACAATTTTCTAGAAATTTTGGTAATTTACTATTTTTAGCAGTTTTTAACTTTCGGGGCCATTTTGAGGCCCTAAACGATGTTTTTTGAGAAAACGGGGAGAAACATAGATCTTAAATAAACTTTTCTCACCCAAAAGTTGTAGTCCTCAGATAGATCTTTCCAACAAGCTATCGAGTGCCCCAAATATAGATCGTATGCAAAAGTTACGCCCCTGGGAAGTTGACGTATCAACTACCCCCATCCGGGCCCACAAACCTTTTGTCTTTTCATCTTCTGGGGTTAAGGTTTTGGATTTTACTTATGTTAAAAAGGCCCTTAGAGCCTCATTTTAATAATCATCTTCTTGCAAATACGAGTAGCTGTCACATCTCTTCTCATAGATATGCTGCGACCATTCTAGCGAGTCTTTCACTCTGTATTTTTACAGTCTCTGTACATTTATTTCATTAATATAAATCATGTATTACTGTATCTCTGTCTTATGGTTTCATATATGATACATTTTTTTTATATTGTTGGTTATCCAATGTATCTCTGTATATTTCTTTATTATATCTCCGCTGTCCTTTCGTGCCGAAAATAATCCAGATCATCAGGTGACACATAAACAAGGGGAGCCTCAACATCCACTTCTGAAACATCCTCTGCGATGGCCACAAAATTCTTTTGTTCCTTACACTTGTGTCCCAAAAAATATTTTTCATCACAACTATAACAAAGGCCTTCGAGTTGGTGTTCAACCATTTTGGCCCTGGTCAATTTATGGATCTTGAGTGGAGTATAAGGAAGAGTGGGAGTTACTGGTTTAGTGCGAGGAATAAAGGAGGGTTTGTGGTTTTGAGAAGAGACAACCTGTTGTGCTTCCTTATGTTTTTTATTAGCCTCCACCCAACTCCGAGGCCAACCCATGAGGACATGAGTACGAATCGTATCCTTGAGGCCACTAATAAAACAGTCTCTGAAAAAAGCATCAGACATGCCCTATGTACGAAAAGTCAGTCGCTCAAAAGAAACTATAAAGTCTTCCATTGTGCCAGATTATTTCAACTTTTTCAAATGACCTAAATGGTTGGTTTCAGTTTCAAAGCATTCATAAATATCTTCCACAAATTGTGTCCAAGACACATACCCTTGGCGGACACTTTTTCTCCATTTCCACCATTGCCAACATTCTTGTTCTAGATGGAGAACCCCATATCGGAGTTTGGCAAACTCATTTGTAATGCCATACAAAGAGAAATAATGTTCCATTTGAGTTACCCAGTGAGTGGGATTTGATCCATCAAATTTGGTCACATCCACACGCGGAAGGCATAGGTCACACTGAAAGTGATGGGGATGAAAATTATGGGAATGAGAGGAAGTTTCACCTTCAGTGTGCAAAGGTGGGTTAGATAAGGGAAGATTTGTAGGGATATGCAAGTTAGTGCAGATCGTCGTAGCGATAGATTCAATCTAGGTAGTAATGTCTTGTTTGAACTATTGTCTGAGTTCCTTGATTGAGGTAGCGACTGAAGCCATGATGGAGGAATGCATTTTTTGATTGATGGAGAAAATATTGGCATTGATTTGTTGCAATTCTTGTTGGGTTTCTGTGAAATTAGAGTGCAAGGTATTGAAATGAGCTTCCAAGTCTTGGCTACAGGTATGGGCCATGATGACTAGGGAACATGGAAAGGGGTGGGTGGGACCACACAGAAAATGGGTTATGGGTGAAGCATATCATAACTATCAGGGTGATGAGGTGAATCCAATGGGTTAAAGCCCAAATACGGGTGTTTGAAGGAGGTTGGGTCCACAAAAATGTTTTTGCTGAAAAATTATAGGTATGACTGCGATGAGGGCGAAGAGAGAAAACCAACAGAATAGGTATAAAAAATTGGATATATATATACTCCTGCGAAATTATACTCTGATTTGAAGAATACTGCAGTGATGAAATGTCCAAATGCTTAATAAGAAGAAATGTGTAGTAATTTCGCAACTCGAATGCAGGAGACATAGTTTCACCATAATAAATCTTATCTGTTCTATTTTCTTTTCCATCCCAAGGGTTAGGTATTCAAAGGTTCTATAGACAAGGGTTTTCCCTGTGCTATAGATCTTTGATATACGTGTGGGGTACAACAGTAGTACTCGACCCAATATCTCAGGGCACCAACTAAGGATGCTAGACCATACCCTTAGTTGTACTACCCGACTACCCAGGTACTAGAGAGTATCTTCTTGAGTGTTGTTCTCGATGGCACTATAGCAGTCAGGCGACCGATCATTTTATCTATGAAGGGCTTTAGGAGATCTAGGTTGATCCGTATACAGGTGTTGTCTGATGCGCTACCACTCGAAGGGGTACCAACATGGGTTACAAGGGTGGCCAACAGATGTGCGCTTAAGTACCACTTGTATTTCCTGTGTGTATGAATCCCCGACCATAGGTTTATGCGTGTAACGAAAAATCTTTGTAACTTAAAGATGTTGGAATACGTCTCTACCCTGAAAAAAAATTAACCCACAAATTTCTGCCAAGGAAGGTGCTCTGATACCACTTGTAATATTCCATATATAAAAAGTATGCAGAACCGAAAAAAAATAGCTAGAAATGGAAGATGAACAAAAATATAACCAAAACAACACCATGATAATACCAAAATGATAACAAAATAACACCAAAAATAACACTTTGGTTACCGAGAGCAATGTTCACTTGCCTCTTCGAGGGGGAAACCTCCAGTAGAGTAGAGCTCTATTACAATAATATCCAAGACAAAAGTTCTCATACCCTCAAATCCTATTTATACTAAATATGTCTATCAAAAGAACCATCTAGAGGAAGATCCTTCTAGAAGCGGAAGCTTCTATTAGGTATTCTTATATTGGACTTATTCTTCCTTATTGCTAGGCCTTATTAATATTGACCTTTATTACATGGAAATATATTATTCTACCTACATGAGGAGTTAAGTTCCTAACACCCTGCGGCAGTACAAACTATATGCAAACTTGGAAAAATGCTCCTTCGACATGGACATGGTCCATTAATTAGGCTACATCGCTGATCAACATGGTGTGCATGTGGATCCAGCCAAGATCCAGGTCATCTATGACTAGCCAGCCCCAACCACACTCACTGAACTTCAGAGCTTCTTGGGCCTCGCCAATTTATATCGCAGGTTCGTGCTGGGATTATGTCATATCGCATGGGCCCTCAACCAAGTAACTAGGGGTGGAGGTAAGGAAACATTTGTGTGGGTCCTATCCCAACAACAAGATTTCGATGAGTTGAAGAAGAATTTGTGCTCATCCCTGGTATTTTCATTACCAGACCTGCAACATCCCTTTGAGATCGATACAGATGCTTTAGACTATGATGTGGGTGTCATTCTCACTCAACACAGCCACCCTATGGCATATCATAGTGAGACACTATCAGATGATGTCCTTAAGTACCCTACTTATGGCAAATAAATGTACTCCATTGTGCAATCCTGCCACCAGTGGAGTCATTACATTATTGGGATGGAGACAATCATCCACACTGATCACAAGCCACTACATTTCATGCAGACCCAAGGCAAATTGAAGAATCACCACCATCGGAAGTGGTCAACATAATTACAACAATTCCACCTCAACATCAAGTATAAAATAGGAAGTACCAACCAAGTTGCTGACTTCCTTAGCCTACCTCTAGTCGCGACACTCACCACGGTGCTAGACTCTTACTGTCACGAGACCTCTGGATGGCCCCACCTCTATGAGACAGACCCTGACTTCTCCACCACCTACCAAATTTTGGGCGCCAACTCAATGGTCGCTAATTTCCATATTCAAGATGGGTTGTTGTGTCGTTTGGGCCATCTCTGTGTTCCATCAAGTGAGCGGGAAAATCTGATTTGGGAAGCTCACTACAGTCGGGTGGCATGACACTTTGTCGTCGAAAAGACATTGGTAGTGTTGCAGAAACATTTCTATTGACCGAAACTTCGACAGGATATCAACAATTATTTCAGGTCCTGCACCGCCAGTGCTATTTCCAAACCGACCACTAAGAAATAGGGCATGTACACCCCTCTTCCTACTCCTAACAGGCTATGGGAATCCATCTCAATGGAATACATCTCGGGACTCCCATCCACCAAGAGGGGAAATGACTGTGTTTTTGTGGTTGTAAATTGCTTTTCCAAGATGGAGATTCTAGTCGCCTACAAGAAGAACATCACAGCAGAAGTCACTACCAAGCTCTTCTTTGAACAAGTATGGGTACATTTTGGGATCCCACAAACCATTATCTCAGACTGTGACAGTCGGTTCCTCAACTCATTTTGGTCGATCCTCTGGTCAATACTGAATACCAAGCTCACCAAATCCACTACCTTCCACCCCCAGAAATATGGCCAAACTGAGGTCGTCAATCGGATGGTCGTACATATCCTACACATGTATAATTAAAAACACCCCCGCAAATGGGATGAGAGTCTTCCCTATGTCCAACATAGCTACAACCGAGCCCTGCATAGCTCAACTGGCTACAACCCCTTTCAGGTGGGGTTGGGATTCCAACCATTGGGCCCCATGGATGTTGCATTACCTCTGGAAACCACCTCGACCAAATCTTCCCCTGCTCCACCAAACGCTGAAAAAGCCACTCGGTTCATTAAGTGGATCCAACACATCCACCAACAGGTTCAATATATTCTACAGAAGTCTAATGCCAAGTACAAACAAAGCTATGATCAACATCAGGTGCCACATAAGTTTCAGGTGGGCAAAAAATTTTGGTTGCATTTGCAAAAAGAATGACTTACAAGGCCCCATCATAATCTTCTCCCACTCTGTTATGGGTCGTACACCATCACCAAGGCTATGGGTGAAGATGATTTTGAGCTCAACATTCCCCCCTTCCTTGGTCTACATCCAGTCTTCAATGTGGCTCTCCTTCGGCTATATTTCCCACCATTATTGGACACCTCAGAGATAATAGAGAAGTTGAGATCAACAGAGCTCAACCATGACTGCATGCAACATGCATCCAATGATCATATTGTGAACACACAAATAAAGGGCACTCGACAACAAAGGATCCAGATTTATCGAGTTGTCAAAGCAGGGCAGCTCCTGCACTAAGGCAAGTGGCTCACCCGGGGCCAAATTCAACATAAATTTACTCATATGATGGGGGAACTCAATGAAATGGAGACCATTGATTCCTAAGGAGGGAGGATTGATCTAAGTGGATATCGGTGGCCACCCACCTATTCCACTGGCTCGAAAAATAGTTTTCCACCTTGGTAGTTTTTCGACAGTTTTTCGGGTTCCAAACTTCCGGGGCCGTTTTGAGGCTCTAAACGATGTTTTTTAGGGATTTGGGGCCCAAGTGACTGCTATACCTTTCCAACGGGATATCATGCACCGAAAACGAAGATCGTATGAAAACGTTACGACCCCAGGAAGTTGATGTACTCACTTACCCAAACGAGGCCCACATGACTTTTGGCGCTTCATCTCCTAGGGTTAGGTTTTTGGATGTCTAGGGTTTTTGACATTACTGTTTATTGTTAAAGGCCTTTAGAGCCTCATTGTAACCATATTCTTGTGAATGAGTGTAGCCATCACATCTTTTCTTAGAGATAATCCGCCACCATTCCAACAAATTTGTTTTCCACTGCATTTTACAGTTTCATCTTATTTCCTTATTGAATAGAAAACTAGTTTTACTGTATCTTTGTTATTTTGTGTTAAGCATCTTTTAATAATTTGTATTCATTTCATTATGCTCATAAAATATGGATCAATACATTTGTTTATATTGTAATTTTCTATGTTACATTAAATGAGTCTTAACAACTACCCAATCAAGGAGAATTTGTTGTATTGTAGATTAACGAGAGTCAAGGAGAATTTGTTGTATTGTATCTTAATGAGAATATATTGTAGTGTAGCTCAATGGTATCTTTATTTTACTTTATGAAAAATATCCTATTGCGTATGATAGGTATGTGATGTAAATTTTTGGTTTATCATATAGTTAAATAGTTTAGTGAGTTTCACTTTTAGTAGGGATAGATATCATTAATTTTTTCTTAAGTTGAATTAGTTTTTTGTAATTATTGACACTCAAGGGTGGATAAGTTTTGGAAAGATAAATTACAATTGTAGTAGATTTGGGAAAATAAATAACTAGATATGAAGATATTGTAATATTAATTTAGCACAAAAGAATCTTAATGAATCTAATTTTTTGAAAATTGTTCTATTCCCCTCACATTGCTTGTTATCTTGTTGATGATATTTTTTCTTATTCTCATAACACTCTAAGTTGTCTTACCCTTGTAGTTTTATCCTTCTCCATGACAAGATTTCAATCATTAATTCTCTCTCTACTCTCTACCACCTGACCCTACTTAGTCTTGAAAAACCTAAAAGTGGTTAAATTTTCTTCCTAATTTCCAATTTGAATATGGACCTCAATGAAACCAAATCTAAGTGTTAAGACCTTGTTATTGACAAATATATTATTGAAAAATGAAGCCACCGATATTCTTGGTATTTTGATATGCTAGGCCAAATATGTTTCCTAATATTTGTTGGAATCTAAATACAAAGCCAATGACAATTTCCCAAGTATAACTTCAATCCCTATTACCCATGGGCGGTTTCCATAGATGTAGTGTGTCTTGAGCCCAATGTCTATCAACATGTTCTTGAGTGCAAGTTGCTATAAAAATTGCGTGGGGAACTCTAGTTAGTTGCTAGTTAACGAATTTGCATCACATGATCCTCAATTTACTCTCTCCCTACTTCAAAGGAGAAGCCTTTCTCTCAATATAGATTGACCAACTTTTAGTTCTCTCATTCAAAACACCCCATACTTATGAAACTTTTAGTTCTCTCATTCAAGCCACCCCATACTTATGAGAATATACCCACAAATTAGTTTTTGTTGGTTTCTTCAATAATATATGCCTATGCCTTTAAGTTATCTCATTCAAGCCACCCCATACTTATGAGAATACATTCACAAATTTAGATGTCAATTTCTTCAACATATTCCTATGCTTTCAATTTGTTAAATATATCAAGTATTTTTTCATTTACTTGTTGTTTTCTTTGATTTATAATTTGATGCCTTGAACTTACATCCTTATGTTTTTGTTTATTTATTTATTTCTTTAATATAATCTTATGCCTTGAAGTTGTTATTTCGTTTAGGCCACCCCATACTTGTGAGAATAAACTCACAAATTTATTTGTAAATTTCTTCAATATATTCCTATGCCTTGAACTTGTTATATCTTATGTTTTTATTTTGTTTTTATACCTTATGTTTTCATTTTCTTGGATTTTGAAAGGATGGATCAAGGTGAGTCGTTGAGATGTGAGTCTCCAAATATACGTCACAAACACTCAAGGCTATCCAATAAAGGAATAAGATGGGCCCCTAGTTTGATAGAGACACCTAGGTCGTTAGAGACCCCCATTTCAGTAAGGTATCGTATTCAGGTAGGGGAACCTAGTGACAAAAGGTAGTCTAGTGAAAGAAGGAGATTATCAGATGAATTAGTCAATAGATCATCGAGATAGATTTCTCGAGATACAGTTGGAGATTCAACTTATTTAAATAGGTTGAACATAAATACCCCCACGTCGAAGAATGTAGAGACTCCATCACATCAACAACATACGTTTGGTAAGTTTCTTCTATTTATTTATTTATTTATTATTTATTATTTTGTGTCTATTTTTATATGTTTTTATGTCTTTTATGTGTTTTTGTTCAATTTTGTGAACATTTTCAATTTTTTATTTGTGTAGAGGATCGGTTTTATCTGGGGGTCGATAATGAAAGAGAGAGTGAAATCATGCAAAGTCCAATGTTCATGTAGAGGGTGAAGGTGGATCAAGGAAATGCTATGAAGAAACTAGAGATTACACCCCTACGACCATCTATCCCTCAGATGAACTAGTTAAGAACTTCCCTGGGAAGGAAATGATGAAGAAATGACACTCCAACGATGCTCATCCCATCATGTTATGATGGAGAATGATCTCAGGAATATGGAACTCCCTGCAGAGAGAAAGCGAAGCTTGGAGATCATTTTTCATTCTTTGCAAAACTTTATTAATGTATATCAGAATCTTGGGAAGTGAATGATACCTTCATATATTTTATGAGGAGATGGAAGTCATAGGTGATGGGCCATGATAAATGGGAAGAAGTACAGAACAAAGTTTAAAAAATGAAGCAATTTCAATGTTCAATTTCAAGGAAGGTCCAAAGCGACCGATGTTGAAGGTGAAATATTTCAAGCACCATAACATTGCAGGACATCTTTATAACATATTCTTGGCATCATATAGGAGGTTTCCACAGAATGACGAGGTACCAATTTTCTTTGCTAGACTTTTCTATGCAGATTTGTTTTTGGGCATGCACCCCGATTATACCAACCTACCATATCAATATTATGGGGTTGGTAAAGGTCAAACATGTGATTGAAAAGGGGCATATCAAGATGCATCATTGTTGGGGCCTCCACCACCTCTGGTATCTTACCCAACAGGGGCATTTTCTTCACATGAAGAGATGCAAGCCACATCACAAGTTGGAAAGGAGGCGAGGACTGCAATGAGAGATAATTTAGAATCTGTTTTGTATGGTATTGATTTTGGTTTGAACCGACAGAGAGCGCAATCCACTGCTTGGAATATTTTTGTTGACAAGAGGGATGAGGATCTGATAGATTCCATGAGTGTAGAAGAGTTACGGGCTTATGCAAAATTTTGTCGCAGTGGATGGAAAGAGTTAATTATGCATGAGGAATTAGGCATTGGACCGGTATGTGTTATAGTTTTTAAATTCTTCATGCATTTGGGGACAATTTTTTATTAGATCTAGATACATATCATTGCATTGTTAGAAATAATTAATGTTTTACATGTTCATTAATCGCAGTTTGGTCAAATGTTAAATGATTCCTCATTAAATAAGAGACTTGATTCATAGTCTTTAAATTTGGATGCAATGAATCATGTATATTTTTAAAAATATCCATATCTACACTTTAGTTGTATAATTTCCACACCTCGTTGAAGAATTAATCCAACAAATTTATATCTTGCCATTAATGCGAACACATCTCTCTAAAATTCAAAGTTTTTTTTTTTTCACAGATTCCCTTGCCAACTCTCAACACATTGATAGGTTTATCAAAGTTGTCATCACAGATGTTGGTATGATTTCAAGAGGTTGGGAGTTCACAGGTATAATTGCATGTTCAAAACATATTTCATTAAATATGAAAATTGCAATGTCATTTAAATTATTAATTTAAAAGAAAAATGTCTTACAATATACAAATTTTCAAATCTCAGCGTGGTGGGTATAGTTGCATGTCTCCACGCACTATGGGTATGCCACCCTCTTGTGTGGTGGACGATATTGAGGTTGGCACATCACAGGTATTTCATTTTTTGAAGTTTAAAACTACGATTTCAAGTGTCAATCTTTTAATTTTAATTCATTAAAAATTATTTAATTTTTTTTATCTATGTAAGTAGTTTCCTTTATGGACATATGCAAATTTCAAATGTGTTATAGGACAACTTGGAGAAGAGAGTGTTATATAGAGTACCTAAGAAGGATGCATCCATACGAGAGAAGGATGCGTCCATACCTGATCATGCAAAGGTCATGTATATGTACATTAAATTTGTAAGTTCTAGTGTGTTTTTATGAGGACTTTATTATATACACATGAATGCTTAATTTTTTTTTTCTACTTTTTTGAAAATTTATGGGTTACATTATAGATATGCACATGATGCAGTTGTCTTGTATTTATTTCATCCATGTCGATGGTTTAGAATAATATGTACTTGGGATTTAGACAAAACTACATGTATTATCCTTAATGCGGTTGCCTTCTATTTTTTTCCTTTTGAAAGATGTGCAGAACAATTTTTTAAGTCCCCTTTTTCTTTCCTTTTGAAAGATGTGTAGAACAAATTCAATATCCTTTGCCTACATTTATTTTGCAAAAAGAGTTCAACATTATTTTTAAAACCATGTTTTATTTGTAGTTGAAATACACTTGTAGAAAAACTGAAGTTTTGGTTGATCAAATATTCATGGTTGATCAAATATTTCTTGTATAATATTTTAATTAAGCATTTTCTATTCATTGAAGGGTTAGTCAACGAGTCCCTATATAAATATACCGTCATTTAAAATGGTATATCTTTGGGGAAAGAATGGGGAAGGTTCAACCACCCCTTATTTCTTTGGGTATTGTCTTGAACTCTTCACTAATTGGTTACCAACCATAAACTAACTTTTCTAGATTTAAAAATATGCTAAAAATGTGCTAGATACATGATCTTACTTATGTTTAGATCATGATGCATAAATTTTTGAAAGAGCATTTGATTATATGATGAAATCTACCCCACAACTAGAAAATGAAAGATTTATCTTCTTGGAACAATGGTGTAATATGGAGATTTCAGTTTTTTCCATACAACGAAGTGAATTTTTTCTTGGGGTATTGTCAAACTCTTAACTTGTTGATTACTAACCAACAACCAACATTCCTAGATTTAAAAATATGTTGTACATGATATTATGTATAGATCATGGTGCAAGCAATTGATTATATGAGAACATCTGTCCCAGGACAGAAAGAGGAAAGATTTATCTTCTTGGAAGAATCCAGCTTAATATGTCCAGATTTGTGAACTTTCACAAAGAATGAAGTGAATTTCTTCTTGGGGTATTGTCAAACTCTTAGCTAATTGTATACCAACTAGAAACCAACATTTCTAGATTTAAAAATATGCCAGTTATATGATCTTATTTATGTTTAGATCATGATGCAATAATTTTTGAAAGAGCATTTTATTATATGAAAACATCTACATCCCACAGTAGAAAGAGGAAATGTTTACGGTCTTTGAAGATTGAATTAAATGTAACGATCCTCCTCATTACAACTACAAACCTCTTATAACAAGTGCAATTTTTTTTTTTGTTTTTAAAAGTGTGTGCGCGTGTGTACAGGGAAACAAACACATTCGACTCTGCGTCGCCACCCGACGACGAACAAGACGTGAACCACGACGAACACAACAAGACGACATAAGACGCACAATAGGTAACTGCATGCATTTAACGATGATCAATCGACAATAAGTAAGTCTGACTATCCACCCGTCCTACCCTGCAATTGTTAGGACCTCCAAGACACATAAGCAACGCTCAAGCCCAGGTTCCCATTGATTTTAACCATTTAAGGTCTCAAGGCTGGCGACTATTCTGAGGAACATGGAGGTGTCTACATCCCGCCCGACACAAGCAGACCAAGCCTTCTAAGCTAATGACAATAACATAACCATCTAGATCGCAAACAACAAGGTTATCTACATTAAGGAATTTTACGATAGTGCATCATTATTGACTCATTAAATTGCTCACTACTATTACAGTATTGCATGGGAGGTGTATTTTTAATCAAATTATGAGACAATGACAAATAATATAGCATGTAAGGTATTTAACACAGTCTATTCCGACCTCCATTACGAGCCCGACTTCGCATGTCTAAAGTGCGTAATATCATTAAGGTACGATCTAAATTAGTCTTGGAAACATTTCATTGTGAAATTCTAAATTACTAGTGACAACAGAGCATCATCTAAATTGTCATTTAAAGAACATTACTAAGCAAGTCTAAATATTCAACGGGATTATTAACTAAAATATAAGTCATCATTAATTAAAATATACCTAGTCTGTCAATTATAAACTAGCCATTTATTAAAAACTTGCAATATCTTTAATTAGAACTAAAAGATGCATGTTCTCAACATTTGTAAAGATGACAAGGCAAGTTAGAAATTAAGAGATTGTACTCAACTTAAAAGACATTACAATTGGTAAGCATCACATTTTATCCTTCTACACATTCCACATCACCCTTTATTATTTACGTTGATTAATTTTTATTGTTTTCTAGACTACAAACAATCCACATCCAAAAATTACCAATTGAATAGACGTTGGATTTGTACCCAGTTTTAAAAAAAAATCGTTGTTGTTCCAATTAAATCTTTTATCAAGTTGTTGAATATGTTAAGTAATATCATTTACTTATTTATTTAGGGCTGTGCCACATGGTATTATGCCTAGTTAATGAATTGATAACATCCGTTACTATTCTAATCATTTTCAATGATTTATTTAATATTAGGTACTTTTACCAATTATGTACAAGGGTATGTTCTTTTAATCATAATTAGACTAAGGTTGAGTAGTTGATAATCTACACATAAGCACATAATTCTAAGAGCATCTCCTTTGTACAATAATTTATTATTAGATATATATAATACATATTAATCCAAACAATTAACTATACTAAAAGCAGATGTCACAATCATGATTATTTACTTAACCATCACCTGTTTTTTTTTTTCTGGCAATTAACCTTAATGTAAAAGGTGCAAATTGCAGGCTCTAAATGATACAAGGACTTAGTTATTAAGTTACAACTATACAAAATTTCGATAACAATAATATAGATACATAAATTAACTTGCTGGTATAACAAGACACTGACATGCTTTTATAAGAATACTACCATATTAAGACAACCAAAAGAAATAGTTGTGTCCAGGGAACAAAATAAAAAGGTCATTAATGAAGTAAGTTGACATTGGCAATATTTCAATGTCAGATATAACACGCTAAATCTAAGATATGCCCTGGAAACTGCCATCATAAAATTTTGCGTCCATAAATCAACCATGCAAACGACCGTTAAAGTAAGGCTGAACCTTGATGTCTCAGATTAGAAATTTATTTCACGACTTAAAGGTCTACTGCCAGTTCACTGAACAATAGTTAATAATTTCACAGACACACTCCAATCATAGTCAACTCGCAACCACACTCTCAGGGTAAGTTTAATTGGCAGTTACGGTGTTGGAAGGGACGCAGGCCCACCATGGAATTTCAGACAAGAGTTAAAGGCAAACACAGACAACAACTACTCTAAGGATGAATGGTAGAAAATGGTATCGCTGTCTAAAATACCTAACACTGCCAGAGTTAGGGCAATGCGTGAAGGGACCCGTGTGCCCTGTGTTAATTACTAAAATGAGCTTAACTGATGCCCTTCTTACCAGCCTTAGAGAAAACTAACATTCTAGTGCTTTAATGGGCCTTTATTATAATTGAGGAAGGGTAAAGGTTACAATTATGTTGAAGTCTTAAATAGGGGTGATACCGCCTTATTACAATGATGGTGTAAGGACAAAGACTCATGGAAGGTGGGAAGCATTGAATCATAAAAGTTTTCCTTTAATCAAGTTTGACTCGTACTGCACGCTTGCATAACTTGCGTTTATGTTCATCAATATTTAGATTGAGGCCGCTATTTTTTTTTTTTCTTTTTTTATTCTTTATGCTGAGTCTGTTCGTTGCCGAATGAAGGTTTTCAGAGTATGGTAAAAAAAAATACTCTCCTTCTCCTTACTCGACCAACTTCAATGAGAGCTTGGCTCCGCCATACACTTACCCACGCTTCTGAATCAGTACCCCCCCCTAGTTCGATAATAAGGGTAATCCGAGTAATAGCTTAACCCGGATGACCTCAGCTTTAGCGAGAGAGGGATATTACTAGAACTGTGTGTTTAAAGTTTATTGGAGCACACCGAGTGGTTTCTTATCCCAGTTCAATAACACAAAAAAATTTCAATTTGTAATCAAGTTGTTGGTTTCTTTGCTGGGGAAAAAAAATTTAAAAATGCAGACCAAGGTATCTGACCCTTCCCATTCTGTAGGGATTCCAAGCAAATGAAAACAGGGATAAATTGGAACGTTTTCCTATTGACAGGGATGTGGAAAATTAAGGGTCACTGGCACCAACCTAAACTTATCACTAAGAGTTGATTCGTTGTTCTCCATAGTAATCGTTGGCTTAAAACATAAAACAATTTAATGACTAGCAAATAACATGAATACGATCACTGGGAATGTAGGAGTACATGAGTAACTAGTAAAACTACTAACCAAAACTCAACACAACTTTCGTCATCAAGGAATCATATACAAAAATTTAACAATTTTTTCTTTTATTCTTAAACAAACCGACGTGCTTGCGTACATGTGACCGATGACGAATAACCCAAAGACGCTATCCCGCGCTTGCGCTCCATCCGAATCTTGCTTGCCGACCATCGAGACTACACCGATACCTCCCAGCCAACGCTAGGGGTACTCTGCTTCCCCCTTAGCCCCCCGAGCCGCAAAGGGGCCACACACTATCCAGATGGTAAGTCTAGCTCCCAGCTCACCTCGCAAGGCCGAGCTACCACTCCTCTCCGAGCTGAGAAATCCCAACTCCCCACAAGTAATCAGTCAAGTCACAAATCTGACAGTGTAACGTTACGCTAACCATCCATGCCCCCTTCTTCCTTCTCCTCTCTCTCTCTTTTATAGAATTTTAGAGCTTCCATTCTTTCCCTAATCTCATTAAATTTTAAGTTTTAATAAAAATCTTCCATAAATTCTCCTTTGCACAAGTGTCATCCATCCCCCACTTTCCTCCAATAATTATTTTATTTAAATTAATAAAGGTCTCATTTCCCTCACCCAACTAGAGTTGCTCCTAAATTTACTTCTAGGTGTTCCTAGATTCCCTTACAGGTTTTAAATACTTTCCCTAAAATGAAAATGCTAAGTTAGTTCAAAATTAGAAGGTTCTTGAATGCAGATTCTTTACTAAGTTGACCTCTTGCCTTTTACGATAGTTCCCTTATTTCCTTTATTATGTTTCCTCCATTCCTTAGTTTCCTAATTTGTATTATTCCCTTCTTTCCCCTTTTTATTAGAGCCAAAAATGGCAGTTGCGCAAATTAACCTCTTTTCCCCCTTTTTAATAATTTAATATCTTTTTCACTTTCACAAGTTAAACAATTAAATTCTTCCTTACAATTTTAAATCCACTGATTTTAATTAAATTCTTACTCTCTTTGTTTTACCCCAAAATTTTTATGAAGACTAAAACTATTACTTAAGTGGTTTTTAGTTTAATTTTTATTTTTATTTTTTTAGGGTATTTTTCTTAAGGTTAGACAAAATTTTACCCTTAGAGAAGTTTTAGACTTAGGACTTAGATTCTGAACTGGGTGACAATTAATTAGGGAAGTTGTTTAAGAATTTATTAATGTGTTAAATGTCTTAGGGCCATCTAGGTTTGTTCCTTCATCATCATTATCGCGACGTGCCCTTCAGGATGCACTACGTGCTCCAAGGGTGCCACTCGCCTCTAGTGTTTCTTTTGCATGACGTGCCCTTCAGGATGCACCATGTGCTCCAAGGGTGCCACTCGCCTCTTGTGTTTACTTTACACGACGTGCCCTTCAGGATGCACCACGTGCTCCAAGGGTGCCACTCGCCTCTTGACTGATTGGTAGACATCAATAACCCCTGGAGTCAACACTCCGCCAGGTGAACTTGTGGGAGACTAAGGGCTTCTAAGGAATAAGGCCCCCGCCTTATTGCGCGCCCCTTAGAATCATCGCGAGCGACTGTCGCAGTCTGCCCTCGCGGCATCGTGGGTCCTCTAGAACTAGGTAATCGTTAACCTACATTTCGAGCCACGGTGGGAGTGCTAGTAGGCTGTGGCAGGGTTGTTGTCCACACCTCTCCCTCAACCTCTCTGGTAGTCGTGTGTGTGGCCCCTTTACTCCATATGTGAGTCTGGTCAGCAAGCTATCATCAACCTGCATCATCAACAATCATGTCAGACTTGTCCACATCATATCATCTAATCAAATGTACAAAAATCATAGTAAAACCATCAAATCCCAATAGCACACTCCCTGACTTGATCTAGAGTCCAAGGGTTTCATCAATGTCTCTACATCCTCAAGGTCCAAAACCCTGCACACTCAGTAAAACCGAGTCAATAGCACCTGTCTATGTCAAAGCAGTAAAACATCATGTTATCTACCATAATGCATCATAATCAAGGACAAATGTTTTAATATCATAATAGTCCAGATCACTTGCGAGCAAGTGTCCTCAAAGAATAAGTTTTCTCAGTGCGCTAGAGCAAGATGTTACATTAAAACATCCAGATTTGTGGTTTATGCATACATCCAAGTGAATTCATTCTCGGGGTATTATCTAACTCTGAACACTAATTGCTTACCAACAACACACCAACTTTTCTCTTTCAAAATATTTTGTATATGATCATACTTAGTTTAGATCATGTAGGCATTTTTTAAAGAGAATTTCATTATAATATGAGAACATCTAAACCATAGCAGAAAATTAAAGATTTATGCTCTTGGAAGAAAGGCTTAATATGGAGAATAGAATCAAAAGAGAGAAATAATATTAGATCCATGGAACTCGGGTTGGGTATGTTATTCTTGCTCATGGTTGGATATGTTATTCTTGCTCATCGCTTATTTAATATTTATATGTTTATTATTTTAGACAAGTATATACTAATATGTATTATTGGTTTTTCTTCCTTGTTACAATAATGTTTGTACATGGAGCATGAAAGAGAGCATGAATGTTGGAGGATGAGACTCCAACACATTTGGTATGCCAATTTTGCTTGAGCTAGTTTATTTTATTTATCTAATTATTATTATTATTATTATTATTTTTATGTCTGGCAGAATCAACAACTAGTTGGGCACGTGCTCGCGTTACACGTGACCGTGTTATCCAACTGCTACCACTATAACCTCTAGGTGTGCCCACAATGCCCCTTACGTGGCACACATTGTAAGTTGGGGGGAGTTGAACTCGAAACCTCATGGAACTTCATTTTCATGACACTTGCCAATTGAGCTGCCCCCCCGGGGGCTATCTAAGTATTATTTTAAACAAGTGTAAACTTTATGTTAAACAAATATATATTTTATTTAATATGTTTAAATTTTATTTATGAGATATTATTTTTCAGGTATGAATCTAGTACTACATGACTATATACATGTTTATGAGGAGTCAACAATGGCTCATAATCCAAAAATATTGGAGGGTCCATAAAAATGGAACAAGCAAAAAAATGAGTTCTATCATTAAACTTATAGAGTTTTAGAACAATATATTGGTTTCCTATAATTTTGATGATATATGAACTATATATTTTTCATGTTATTAGCCTATAATCCTTGTGAAAATTATGTGTATTTGGTAGTGTAGTTACTGCAAACATGATTTTAGTATATATATGTTATTTTTTGAACTCAAAATATCAATAGTGCTTGATCTTTGAAATTATGTTGAAAAAATGTTTTGGTATGTGGATCATTGCGTTCTTTTCTAAATGGTCTATATGTTTTATGATTGTATATATGGTTTAAGATGATGATTTTATCGAGTCATTCATTGTTGGGTAAGTTATTTCATCACTGTCCATTGCTTTTCCACTCATTGTCTTTTATGGAACGTGAAGCCTTAAATTCTTCCGAATGGATCTTATCCTCAATGCTTTGTGCTCATGTTTTATTGGGGATGGGTGGGGTAGACATTACCCCTTCTATTTCTCCTCCAAAGGACTTCGGGAACAGAGGTCTAAATAATGTTGTGACTTCTTTAGATACTCCTTTGGCCTCCGATCCTATTTACTCAGATAGAGTTGGTATCTCAGTTCAGACTTCTCCTTCTGAGCCTGTGAATCTGTCTTTAAATAACCCCTTACCTGAGTCAATACAAACCTTGACGGAGGCTTCGAACTTGATCCTGGGCTACCATGAACCAAAAGAAGAAGAGACTACTCTGTTCGATGTTTTGGACTCTTACTTACCTTTCATTCAGGACAAGGATTCTTCTATTAATTTTCCCATATATTTGGGGAAGTCTCATGTTACTTTGCCACAGATGGAGGGGGGGACTTATACTTCTAATTCACTTAATGGTCGAGAAGGAAAGGATTTTACATGGTCTCGTGGTCTAGGCTCTGAGATCTTGCCCATTAAAACTAGAAGTGCAAGGAAGAAAACTGTATCCATTCCTGCTTCTAATTCACTTACTACTTCTTCCTCGGAAGGGGGGGCACTTAGAGCAGTGAAAGCCCTGGCCAGGGCTATTTAATGATTTGTCTATCACTCAATCTTCGTGGGACTAGAGGCACCCAGAAATTGGACTCTGTTAGGAGAGTGTTGGATAAAATTCGCTTAGATTTAGTGTGCTTTAAAGAAACTTGGGTACAATCGGAGAAAACTAGAATGTTTTTGAGTTTGATTTGACCCTATTGGTTTTGCTGCGCTGTCAGCTCTGTTGGAACTTCCTATGGATTATTAGTTGCATGGGATCCTATATTTTTTGATTTAAATGCCTTTGTAACCCGTGGTGGAATACTTATGTCAGGTCAAATAATAGCAAGAAAAAGGATATTATCTATTTTAAACATATATGGACAATGTACAGAACAAAGGTTGTTTTTGAACAAGTTAGCAGACTCGGGCATTCTATCAAATAATATTCTCATTATAGCGGGAGACCTCAATGTGACACTATCAACAAAAGAAGTTTGGGGTGGAACCAATCTGTCAGCACACTCAACAGGATTTTTTAAGTCTTTCTTTCAAGCGAATCACCTCATTGATATAGCCCCAGACAAATTGGTTCCTACCTAGAGAAATGGATGTTCCGGGGCAGCTTTTATATCCAAGAGATTGGATAGATTTCTAATAGCAGAGGATTTTTTGCCAGGGATTGGATTATACAGGACTTGGTTTGAGTACCCGTACATATCGGATCATGCTCCGATAGTGCTTCAGCTAGAGATGTCACCTTTATATAAATCCCGTCCCTTCAAACTCAATCCATATTGGCTTCAGTTCTAGGATTACGAAATTTTGGTACAGGAATTGTGGAAAAAACCAAAGTATTATGAGGAACTAGACTGTCAAAAAATACTACTTTGGAAACTTAAAGACTTAAAGGAACAGATCAAATAGTGGCAAAAACACAAACTGGAAATTTCAAAGATTCATCTTAAAGAACTACAACAGGATATCACAGTTCTATTAATATAAGCGACTGATGATATGCTAACAAAGTAAAAGGAGACAAAATTAAAAGAAAAGGAAGGGATAAGAAATAATCTATTAAAATAACAAGAGGAGATTTGGCGTCAAAGAAGCCGAACCATTTGGATCAAAAGAGGGGATCAGAAAATGAAATGTTTTCACAACTTTGCCAACTTCAGGAGAAACAAAAAAATTATTTGGGAGATCGCATATGAGATGGGTCAATTACAGACGTGTCAGAAGAATATAATGGATGTTGCAAAGACTTATTTCAAAAATTTCTTTAATGGATCAAATGGAATTTCCATACTGGATCAAGTAAGGGTGGCTGAGATCTTTCCAAAAATGATGACTGAGATAGAAGCGGATAATCTATTTAGACTGGTAGTCCTGGAAGAAATAAGGAAGGTTTTAAAGAGTTTTAAGGTTGATAAGAGTCTTGGCCCGTATGGCTGGATAGTGGAATTCTTTGTCCACTTATTTGATCTAGTAGGTGGAGATTTACTGAATATGGTTGAAGAGATGAGGCAAAAGGGTAAGATCTGTGGGGGCTTGAACTCGACATTCATTGCACTAATCCCCAAAGTTAATAAGCCACTTTGCTTTGGGGATTATAGGTCGATCTCATTATGCAACTTGTGCTATAAAATAATTTCCAAGATCATAGCAAATAGGATCAAACCCTTCCTATCTAGTTTGATTTCAGAGGAGCAGCTCGGGTTTCTTAAGAGTCGTCATATTCAGGATGCTATACAGACTGTGCAGGAATGTTTGCATAGTATAAGAAACAATAAATTAAAGGCTCTAGTTTTAAAATTGGATCTTCAAAAAGCCTATGACTTTGTCAGTTGGGATTTACTAAGGATGATCCTTATACAAGTGGGTTTGGGCACAAAATTGTCTAACTGGATCATGAGTTGTGTGGACTCAACTACTTTTGCCATATTAATAAATGGAGATGATACTGGGTTTTTTAAAGGTGGAAGAGGGCTGAGACAAGGCTGCCCCTTGTCTCCTTTAGTCTTTATACTGGTTATGGAGGCACTAAGAATATTACTTAAAGAGAGTCAATGGGAAGGGAAGATGTCAGGTATTAAGGTCTCTAGAACAATAAATATTCTTCTTATTTTATTTGTGGATGACATTATCATAATGTCTAGGGCTACTTTTCAGGAATGGTGGGAGATTGACAAGGTTCTAAAGTTGTTCTGTTCAGCATCAGCTTTGAATATCAATATTATAAAATCAACCTTTCATCATGAAGGCTTATTGGAACTGGAGTTAGATCCTTTTAAATCTTTATATCTTTATATTTTCTCAGAATTGGCAATCGACTTCAAATATCTTGGTGTATTCATAAAGACCAGTACCCATCGTACTGAGGATTAGCATTGGTTGATATGGAAGATGGAAAAGAAGATTGATAATTGGTGTTATAGTTTTCTTTCACTAGGGGGTAGACTTGTTCTTATTAAAGTTGTTTTAGAGAGTCAGTCGGTTTACTGGCTTTCATTAGAAATAATTCCTAATTCTATTTTGAATTCTCTGTGAAAACTGAAGATGGAATTTCTATGGAATGGGAATCGGGAGACAAATCATATCCATCTTTGCAAGTGGGAACAAGTTATATTGCCAAAGCGTAATGGTGGATGGGGTTTGAGAAATATCCTGGATTTCAAACAGGTGATGGCTGCAAATTCCTTATGGAGAGTTTTATCTTGACCTAGTATCTGGCACAAGGTAATAAAAGAAAAGTATTTTCCACATACGATAGTGGCAAACTGGTTCAGATATTTAAATTTTTGGGCTCGGTATCCCTCATGCATTTGGGGAGACCTCATAAAATCTATCCATCTCATTCTACAGTGGCTATCATGGAATCCTGGAAAGGGTCATCTCATCGATGTAGGGAGAGATAAGATAATTGATATGGGAGAGAAATCTCTTGTGTCTGATAATTTAATTTTAGCACTTCACGATAGACATATTTTTTCTTTGTCTCAGTCTTTAAGTAATGATGAAAGATCGTACTCTTCGTCCCTATGGTTAAATAGTCATGATATTGGTATATCTGGTACCTTAGCTATTGAATGAGACAAATACAAATTGGACTTAATAGACTCGGGGACTTTCCTACAGGACAGGGACAATTCTTTAATGTGGATGGGGGGGGATGGATCGGGGGTTCCAAGTGTTAAAAATTTCTACAGGGCTATAATATCAACAAAGAATTTGAGCACAATAGGTGGATGGGAAAGATATATTTGGCATTGGAATCTGCAATTAAAAATCAAACTTTTTTTATGGTTGGTCATTTAGGGGAAAATATTAACTTGGGATATACTTCATTCCAGAGGAAGAGAAGGACCGGGCATATGCTATTTGTGAAAAATAGAGTCAGAATCTATCAATCATATTTTTATTCATTGTGCATTCTCAAAAGCAGTATGGGAAAATATTATTTCAACAGGGGGTTTTAAACAAAAATGGATGGGCACAAGCCTGGAGATATGCATACATGAATGGATTGTTAATAAATCTATACCTACTATTTTGGCTGGAGAGGAATCATGCTATCTTTGAGGGAAGCATGCCTAAAGTCCAGAAGGTTTACTATAAAACATTATCACAAGCTAATAACATCGAGGGAGTACAAAAAGACAAATTACCAAAAAGTCTGCTCTTAAATATACAAAATAACACTACTATTGAATATTTTGATGGGTCAGTGCATCAGAGTGGGGATTACTTTGGATCAGGCGGTGTACTAAAACTTCCAAATCATTATGCATTAGATGGACCTTTAATGGTGGTCAAGGCACTAATACCAAAGTCGAATTACTTGGGACTTGGGCAGTGATAAGATTGGCCTTACATTTTTCCATCAGTAGATTACATTTAGTGGGGGATTCAAAAGTGGTGATTGCTTGGCTGGAAAACAAAGGTAGTCTCAAAGTCTGTTCGGTTGAAGGCTGGAAATCTAGGATCAAGGAGATGGTGAAGGATTTTGAGTATATTTGTTTTGACCATATTCACAGAGAATTTAACACAAAAGCTGATTACTTGTCCAAACAAGCATCAAATGAGCTGGAAGGAGGCATCCTGTATTACACTTGGGATAACAACAGAGAGGGGATGAAACATATTATTAGCATCTACTAGTTTACTGTCTTTTCGTTTTTGTTCCCAGACCTTTGGTGGGGATTTCTGTGCTTTGTATCTGGGCTGGGCCCTGTTAGTTATTAGTAGTGTTATCTTTAGTTTTCAGATTGATAGTTGAGGGAACTATCAACTTTTTGTATATTTTGTATTGGGCCAAGTTGTGGGATTTTAGTCTTACTATTTTGTTTTTGTTTTAACTTTTTTTTTACTGTTACTTTTCTTGAGTATGAAAAGTAACACTCGTATTCTGTGGAGAAGGAATGTTTCAGTTGGTTTTGGATTGTAGGAATCCTTGTGAAGATAGAGTTGTAAAACTTTTATGTTTACTTAATATAAATGAGATAATTTTTCTATTGGAAGATGGTGCAAGTAAAATATAGTGTTTATGATGTGTAAGTGCAATTTATCTCAGTGACGTAATAAATTTTTATTTTTGAAGATAAACACAATCTATTTTTCTATTTTCTACACATGTGAATCTGATTCAACCTATGTGATGTTGATCACAATCATGCTTGGTGGAATTGTAATTATAATGATTGTTTTTAAAAACTTCTTAACTTTGTCATCTCTTTGAACTCTTATTATTGGGTAAAATTTCAACTAAAACAGAGTTGGATTGAAGTTCATCATTCCCTTAACATGGTTTCATATGCTTTCAAACTTACTTTTATTCTCAACATATTACTCTTCCTTCTCTCAGTATTATCTTATTATTGGGTGATATTTCAACTGAAACAAAATTGGTTGCATTGATTGTCTACAAAAAGTTTTATCCATTGACATTATGTAATAGCGGTTAATGTTATCAATTAATGAATTAGTCATTGAGATTAAATGATTTTTTTGATTGAAATATTTAGTCATTAATAGGCTAGTGTAAATGTAGGAATTGGATGGTCCTTATTGACTATTTTCCAATTCCCTGATGTCTATTTTGTGTAGTTTTATGGATTATTCATCATTGTTTTAAAATGTATTGTCATGTACCTATTTTTTGTACATAAATGTGGAAGATCATAGGTAATTTGAATCAGAAAGTGTAATGATATGCTCATAACTTTTGCATGGCCAATAAGGTTTAGTATTGTTAATAATTACAACTACAACAAAATGATCTATGGGTAAGAAATAAATGAATATCTTAGCTCAAAGCATGTTTTGGTGTTTAAAATATAATGAGAATTAGTTAAGTAGGTTTAATGTTGTTAATAATTACATCTCCAACAAAGTGATTTATGGGTAAGAAGTCAATGGATATCTTATCTCAAAGCATGTTTTGGTGTCTAAAATCAAATGAGAATTAGTTAAGTATTGGCCATGATTATAAACAGTAGTGTGAATTTGATTTAGGAGTAAATGGCTCAACCATTGCCTAATTAGTTAAGTATTGGTCACCATTAAAAACATTAATATGAATTTTATAGGAGTAAATGGATCAACCATTACCTATGGTCATGGGTTTGATAAAGAGTAATATTATATAGTAAAGGTGAAATATATGGACACACGGATTAAATCTTTTACAACATCACATGACAACTAAATCAAAGAGTTTATCTTTCTTATAGTTTTACATGTAAATATATATGATATGACACATCTTATCTCAAAGCATGTTTTGATGTTTAAAATCTAATGAGAATTAGTTAAGTAGGTTTAGTGATATTAATAATTACATCTCCAACAAAGTGATTTATGGGTAAGAATTCAATGAATATCTTAAATCTCAAAGCATGTTTTGGTGTCTAAAATCAAATGAGAATTAGTTAAGTATTGGCCATGATTATAAAGATTAGTGTGAATTTGATTTAGGAGTATATGGCTCAATCATTACCTAATTAGTTAAGTATTGACGACCGTTATAAGTAAATGGCTCAACCATTACCTATGGTCATGGGTTTGACAAAGAGTAATATTATATAGTAAAGGTGAAATACATGGACACAAGGATTGAATCTTTTACTAACATCACATGAAAAATAAATCAAAGAATTTATCTTTCTTATAGTTTTACATGTGAATGTATATGATATGACATATCTTTTCTCAAAGCATGTTTTAGTGTTTAAAATATAATGAGAATTAGTTAAGTAGGTTTAGTACTATTAATAATTATATCTCCAACAAAGTAATTTATTGGTAAGAAGTCAATGAATATCTTAAATCTCAAAGCATGTTTTGGTGTCTAAAATCAAATGAGAATTAGTTAAGTATTGGCTATGATTATAAACATTAGTGTGAATTTGATCTAGGAGTAAATGGCTCAACCATTACCTAATTAGTTAAGTATTGGCCACCATTATAAGTAAATGGCTCAACCATTACCTATGGTTATGGGTTTGACAAAGAGTAATATTATATAGTAAAGGTGAAATACATGGACACAAGGATTGGATATTTTACAACATCACATGAAAACTAAAGCAAAGAGTTTATCTTTATTGTAGTTTTGCATGTGAATATATATGAAATGGCATCTACTGTTGGATTACTGAGAGGGGGGGGGTTGAATCGGTAATAGAGAACTTCAATTCTTTTTAACCACAATATTCAAGTGTTATATCAATGTAGCATTATCATCCAACAATTGCAGAGTAAATAAACAATGAACAAATGAGAAATCATACACATACACAGTACACCAATGTTTTTACGTGGAAACCCAAAGCAGGAGAAAACCACATAATTCTTTTTCTTATATGTCTTTAAGAATTACTTTCATTGGAAGCACCAACTTCCTTTGTTTTCCAACAACAATTGGAAGGAGGCTCCAACCCCCTAGTTTCTTAGGATACAACCTAAAGGAAGCTCAAACTCCCCAATTCTTTCGCTACAACCAGAAGGAGGCTACAACCTCCTATGCTCTCTGGCTACAACCACCTGTCCTTTCCCCATCCAATTGCCTTGACATATAAGTAGAATGATGGAACCACTGTCACACTATCACTGCGAGATATACTACTGTAAACTTGTACCAATCAACCTGCACCAAACAACATGTACCAATAACCTGAACCATGCATCAACCATGCATCAACCTGTACCTCAACTTGAAATCAACCTGTACCATAAACAAGTGCATCAACCATGCACCAACCTATACCAAATAAATGGTGATCAACCTGTACCATAAACAAGTGCATCAACCATGCACTAACCTATACCTCAACCTGTACCATGAACAAGTGCATCAACCATGTACCAAACCTATACGAATAACCTGTCAAAACAACCTGTCCAAAAAACCTATAACAATAACCTGTCTCATCAATCTTATCAACCACATCATATCTACTCACCAAGATCAATAACCAAGACAAATCTCAAAGATGTGCATCAACTAAGAATAACACAACAACTCATAATCATCACCAAGATCAATATGTGCTTCTAATAATATACCAATACAAGTATGCTAAATCATCCATAAACCATGTGTCAACAATACTATTGACAAGTGCCTCCAACCATGTACCAAGTATGCACCAATCATGTATCAACTACTCATCAACTATGAATCATCAATATGTACCAATATCATCAACTATACACCTCATGTATGTGCCAACTCATCAACTACTTGTCTCAACCATGTACCCAACATGTACCTCAACCAAAATCCCTCATCAATTTCATCATCCAAATCTGATTTGTAACTATGTAATAGACATGTTGTATGTGATCACATACCTGGAAACCTTACTTAACTTTAACAACAAGAGACTAGAATTTTCATCAAACTTTACTTTAGTCTCACATGAATAGTTTTGGATTAGTCAACAACCCTAATTTGAAATAATCATAACTATGTACCTGTAATGAATAAAGTTATGAAAATAGTACACAATGTTATCCAGTGTGTTTTTTTCGATTTCTCCAGGTGTCACTACTTGGAATATCTCATAAAAAAAAGCTATATAAAAAATGGCATACCTTGTTGAATTCTGTCTTATTCTAGAGAGCGAAAGTGTAGAGTGTTCCCCACACAAAATATTTGTTTTATGGATATTAAAATTGTACATGGAATAAAAAATAATGTAATCTAACCAATACATTTGGTCTTACTGAATTTGGATATGTTATGAAGAAGTTATGACATTTTTACCCAAAACACATGTTTTAGACCTGTTTCAGGACTAGCCACAAACCCTATTTTTCATGGAGTGTAACTCCAAAAATACAACGACCCACGATATGAAATTTGTACCACAACTACTTGGATATGTTTCCTCAATGACATCCCAATTTCACGGTCTGAATCATTCTATAAAAAAAATTATTGTGAAAATGGTGAGATGACCTGTAAATAACATACCTTAGAAAGCATCATCAAAATAATTTATCCTCCCTTGAATTTTGGACTTCATTACTTCACCTTCCCTCTAAAATTAGGCTTATATATCCTTTGGTTACCTCAATCACATATATATATTCAATATTCTCAATTGTGATTGAAATGAGAGAGCCTTTCCTCTTATTTATACTTTCATGTAGCTTCCTCAAGGGGTTACCTTTTAACCATCTTAACCCACTTTCCTTATTTTAGGGTTAACCCACTTCTAATTTATCCATTAAATTTATTATTTAAATAGTTTCATTTGTATTCAATTTGAATTATAGTACACTCATCAATTCACTTTATTATTTAACTTCTAAAATCTCTTAAACCACTTTGACTACTTTGACCTTTTGGGGCTTCTAGATGACTCATGAGGGTTCTCCAACTTCACATGGCCATAACTCTCTAGCCGTGATGAGTTATGTGACGTTACACATACCAATAGAAATGGCATGACATTTACTATCGATATAGAATAGTCTTTCCTACAAATATATCAAAACACATACCATTATCCATCAAACAAACTTGGGTCCATTAACCAAACCCGGGTTCTCCAACTTCTCATGGTCGTAACTCTCTAATCGTGAGGCATTATGTGATGTTCCACATACCACTGGAAATGGAATGACATGTAATATCCATATAGAATAGTCTTACATTCAAATATATTAAAAATTATACCATTATACTTGAAACAAACTTGGGTCATTTACCCAAACCTTTGTGCTACCGAAATTCGCTACCAGACTTTCTCCAAGGGTTGACATCAATCAATAAGGGTTGAAATAAATCTACAATATAACTCTCCAATGGTTTTAATCAATCACTAAGGGTTGAAATCAATCTACAATATCACTCTCCAATGGTTGACATCAATGACAACCAACAATCCATACCAACTGTCCATCAACCTAAGCCAACTGTCTAACAATCTCCCCGTTTGGCATTGATTGGAAAAAAAAAATTGATGGAAAAACTTAGTCATGATAACATTGATGCTTAGACTCCTCATCAATGTTTCTATCTCTCCCCCTTTGACATCAATGGCAAAGGGTATCTCCCTTTGGGGCTTCTCCCCCTGACTGAACTCTCCTTGGGGTTGCTCCCCCTGTCTACATGCCTTTGATTTTTATTTGTGTTTATAAGCCTCTGATCACTCTCTCTCCCTTCATATGAATAATATCTCCCCCTTTTACAAAGGGTATCACTCTGAAGTCATATCGCTCATTCTTTCCTTGTGACCATCGCTCCCCCTAGAACCATGCCTCTGTGCTCTTTCTCTAAGCTTGCATATGATAAATCTCTCCCCCTTTGTCATCAATGGAAAATATATATTTCCATATGGGGTTGTTCCCCCTAACTGAACTATCTGTGGGGATACTCCCCCTGACTGAACTCTTCCTGAAATTGATCTCCCAACCTGAACTGTCCTCTTTATGGTGCTTCCTTGTGTAGATCTATGACATATAAGATAAGCATTCAAAAGCATTCATTTTGGAGTAGAAATTACTCTGATTATGTGGCTAAGATACTCAAAGGATTCTCTTGGAAGTAATTTTGTAAAGATGTCTGCCACTTGTTCTTTAATGCCCACATATTCAACTCTAATGTTCTTCTCTGCAACCTATTCCCATAGAAAGTGATACTTTATTGGAATGTGCTTCGTCTTGGAGTGCATCGCCGGGTTCTTTGAGATACTGATGGTGCTTGTATTATCACAATATATTGGAATTGGATCATCATACTCAATCTATATATCTGTCAGAGTTTGTTTCATCCATAGAACTTGTGTACAACATGTTGTTGCTGTAATATACTCTGCCTCAGCTATAGATAAGGATACTGATGATTGTTTCTTAATACTTAACCATGATAATAAACATTCACCCAAGTAGAATGTTGCTCCACTGGTGCTTCATCGGTCATCAATGCAACCTGCCCAATCTGCATCTGTGTAGGTAATAAGTGATAGATCCTTTCCTTTTAGATACCATAATCCAAAATATTCTGTTCCTTTGAGATATCTGAAAATCCTATTCACTTCTAATACAGGTGATTCCTTTGGTTCAGCTTGAAATCGTGTCACCTGTCCAACTTCCTTCATTACATCTGGTCTGGATGCTGTCACATATAGTAAGCTACCAATCATTGACCTGTATTGTCTCTGGTCTGTAGACTTTTAATCATCATCTTTGCTCAACTTGCAACTGTTTTGCATGGGAGTGGTAACTAGATTGCAATCTTACATTCTGAAACTCTTTAGCATTTCTATGATATACTTAGTTTGAGAAATACAAATTCCTTGGTTGCTTTGACATATATGAAGACCCAACAAGAAGGATAGTTCTCCAAGTAATGAAATTTCAAATTCATTCTGCATATCCTTTGCAATTTCTTGATGTAGAGGTTGTTGTCTGTGCTTACTTTCCATAGTTCGTAGGGAGTTTTGTCATTGTTTGTTCTGAGCATTACTCTATTTTGGATGTGAACTGTTGTATGCACTACATGTGTCCAAAAAATATCTGTCAATTTGGAATCCATTAGAATTGTTCGATCCATTTCCTGTGTAATTATCATCCATTATGATAATGTTCCTTTGTCTCTGAACCACTCTCTGAACCAATCTATGAATCCATTCTCTTGTCCACTTTCATATATATGTCCAAACCTTCTAAGTATTCTTACAAATCTATCTCTTTCCATACTGTCCAAGACTCTACTTGTGCAACTGTCGATAATGATGACCCATTTATTACTATACTATCATGAAGTCTTGATTAATCTATCAAATTGTACTTCTGTTAACTGACTGTTCTGGATATGTCTTCTCAAACTTTGCAAGTTGCTCGAAGGTTGTTTCTTTGGTTTATCACATCTATCTCATAGACTCCCCCTATCTAATATTCATATTACCTGGGAGTCTCTAAGATGGATGGATCAGAACAATTCCTTCTCTGATGTGTATTCATAATCATCTTCATTGGTAGATTCATCATCATCTTCATCATCATCTTCATTGGTAGATTCATCATTTCTCTTAGCTCTGACTTCATTTTTTCTGTCTATGGATTCATCTTTCACTACAATGCATGAAAGTACAATCTCTTGAACCTATTCCTTATTTACATGTCCTTCTTTTCTTTCAGTTATTTTCCAAACCTTTTTGTATCTGACATCTTTCTTTTTCTCTGTAGAATTTTCTTCATCTCGTTTTATTGCCAATCTTGCGATCTTTGAGACCTGTTCTTTGTTCACCTATTCTTCATTTTTTCTATCCACACTTTCTTACATATGATATCAGTGTTCTCTTTCATGGAAGTATCGATCATGCTTCTACAATCACTAGCTATGTGTCCATAGTTATGACATTTGTAACATTCAATGTTACATGGGGCCACATAGGCATTTCTTTCTTGAACATTTATTTTATAATCCCTGCAATATGCAACCTTATGTCCAAAGTTAGTAAAATAAAAAACAATGACCATAAAATAAATTTGCATACCTGGGAGTGAATGATATTCTTTGTGGCATAGTCCTTCTGAAGTTTTTCCTTGACTGATCATGATCATGATTGAATCTTCTTTGTGGATTGAACATGGATGGTATTCTTGAAGATGTATATTCAATATATTTATTTTATTCTGGTTGACCATGATTCCTTCATTTGAGTACTTCTTCATAAGTCTTTCTATTTTCTTCATTCTTCTTTTCTAGCAAGCTAGAGTGCTTCTCTTCATTCTCTATAACTAATGTGGATGCTTCTGTCTCTTCAACATTCTTATTGAGATTGACGATTTTACTTCTCAATGTGACAACTTCTTCTTCAATATTCTCAACCTCTTATTCTTTCTTCATTATCTGAGACTTCATGAATTCTTCTGTTCTTTTTGATTCTTCAAGTTGAATTTTTAATGTGATTATTTCTTCTTCAAGTCCTTTCTCTTCTTTAACAAACTCCGCCTCAAGATGGTTTAGATCGTTAGTTCTTTCCTTAAGATGATCTGTCAATATCTTCTCTCTCATTTCTGCTTCTTCCTTCTGTGCTTCTATGTTGGCTTCCAAATACTACTTTTGATATTCAATATTTTCTTCAATCTTTATGGCTTCTTCTAGCTGATTTAATAAGTTCTCAATGACCTGTTGGTCTTCTTAAAAAATGTGAACACTTTCCTTTTGTTTCATCAATTCTTTCTTGAGTGACTTGTTTTCTTCTCTTAGTTTATCTAAAGCACTAATCAATTCTCTGGTGATTATGTACTCTTCATATTCTGAATCTGTTTGACATGGTAAACACAATTCTTCTTGATCTGTATCTGCATCTTCTTGTTGGAAGATTGATTGTTGTCATTGATGTCAACCCTAGTCATGGGTTTTGGACCGCAAGATTGATAAAGGTATTTGGACATGAAGGAAAATGCACATGCATATACAACACCCATGAATGGATAGTATACATCATGATGTT
>ML784418.1:461776-488352 GCA_009831015.1 Picea engelmannii
GCATGGTGTATTGTGGTGTATTGGTGTAACTCTTATACTATTGTTCATTTCTCATTGGATATAATTGAATGGTTTAAGTATAAGTTTAAAAATGTTTTTAAATTGTACTTGATACTGATTCACCCCCCTCTCAGTATCAACACTTCTTTGGCATTTTCTGAATCTACGATGGGTGAAGAATATATGTCATGTAAATTATCATAAATTTATTTTGTTGATGAACATTTACCTACCTTTTCTATTACCGGATTAGGTAATCCTTCCCAGATGAAATCCATTGATATTTTGTTATTCTTCTTCAATTCCTTCTTGGATGTAGTCTTTTCCCTTTTTGAACTATACTATCCTGTAACATCTGATAGCCAAATATAATGTCTCCATGCTTGTAAAAATACTTTCGTCCTTCTGCTCCACATCTCATACTTAAAACCATTTTGACCATTAAACATTGGTACTCCATTCTCAGAATAATCCATGATCTCCTACTAGTGGTTAAACTGTTTCTTGAAGGAACCGACTCTGATACCAATTGTTGGATTACTGAGAGGGCGAGGTGAATTAGTACTAGAGAAATTCAATCCCTTTTAACGAAAATATTCAAGTGTTATATCAATGTAGCATTATCATCCAATAGTTTCAGATTAAATAAACAATGAACAAATGAGAAATCATACACATACACAGTACACCAATGTTTTTACATGGAAACCCAAAGAGGGAGAAAACCACATAATTTTTTTTCTTATATGTCTTTAAGAATTACATTCATTGGAAGCACCAACTTTCGTTGTTTTCTAGCTGAAATTGGAAGGAGTCTCCAACCCCCTAGTTTCTTAGGATACAACCTAAAGGAAGCTCCAACTTTTCAATTCTCTAGCAACAACTAGAAGGAGGCTACAACCCCCTATGATCTCCATATACAACCGAAAGGTGGATACAACCACCTTTCCTTTCCCTATCCAACCGCCCTGACATATAATTAGAATGATTGAACCACCATCACACTATCACTGTGAGATATACTGCTGTAAACCTGTACCAATCAAACTGCACCAAACAACCTGTACCAATAACCTGAACTATGCATCAACCATGCATCAACCATGCATCAAACTGTACCTCAACCTGTAATCAAAATGTACCATAAACAAGTGCATCAACCATGCACCAACCTATACCAAACAACCTGTAATGAACCTGTACCATAAACAAGTGCATCAACCATGCACCAACCTGTGCCTCAACCTGTACCATGAATAAGTGCATCAACCATGCACCAAACCTATACGAATAACCTGTCACAAAAACCTTTCCAAACAACCTATAACAACAACCCGTCTCATCAATCTTATCAACCAAATCATATCTGCTCACCAAGATCAATCACCAAGACAACTCTCAAAGATGTGCATCAACTAAGCATAACACACCAACTCATAATCATCGCCAAGATCAATATGTGCTTCTAATAATATACCAATACAAGTATGCTACATCATCCATCAACCATGTGTCAACAATACTACTGAAAAGTTCCTCCAACCATGTACCAAGTATGTACCAATCATGTATCAAATAATGATCAACTATAACTCATCAATATGTACCAACATCATCAACTATACACCTCATGTATGTGCCAACTCATCAACTACTTCTTTCAACCATGTACCCAACATGTACCTCAACCAAAATCCCTCATCAATTTCATCATCCAAATCTTATTTGTAACTTTGTAATAGACCTGTTGTATATGATTACATACCTGCGAACCTTCCTTAACTTTAACAACAAGAGACTATCATTTTCATCAAACTTTACTTTAGTCTCACATGACTAGTTTTGGATTAGTCAACAACCCTAACTTGAAATAATCATAAATATGTACCTGTAATGAATAAATTTATGAAAATAATACACAATGTTCTTCAATGTGTTTTGTGGGATTTCTCCAGGTGTCACTACTTGGAACCTCTCAGAAAAGGAGTTATATAAAAAACGACACACCTTGTTGAATTCTGGCTTATTCTAGAGAGCGAACTTGTAGAGCGTGCTCCGCACAGAATATTTTCTATATGGATATGAAAATTGTACATAGAATACTAAAAAATGTACTCTAACCAATACATTTGGTCTTACTGAATTTGGATCTGTTATGAAGAAGTTATGACGTTTTTACCCGAAACACCTGTTTTAGACTACTTTCAAGACTAGCCACAAACCCTATTTTCCATGACGTGTAACTCCAAAATTAAAACGATCCACAATATGAAATTTGTACCACAACTACTTGGATATGCTTCCTCAACTACCTCCCAATTTCATGGTCTGAGTCATTCTAGAAAAAACATTTATTGCGAAAATGGTGAGATGACCTGTAAATAACATACCTTAGAAAGCATCATCAAAAGAATGTATCCTCCCTTGAATTTCGGTCTTCTTTCCTTCACCTTCCCTCTGAAATTGGGCTTACATATCCTTTAGTTACCTCATTCACCTATGTATATTTAATATTCTCAATTGTGATTGAAATGAGAGAGTCTTGCCTCTTATTTATACTTTCATGTAGCTTCCTCAAGGGGTTAACTTTTAACCATCTTAACCCACTTTCCTTATTTTAGGTTTAACCCACTTCTAATTTCTCCATTAAATTTATTATTTAAATAATTTAGTTTGTATTCACTTTGAATTATAGTACACTCATCACTTCACTTTATTATTTACCTTCTAAAATATCTTAAACCACTTTGACTACTTTGACCTTTTGGGGCTTCTAGATGACTCATGAGGGTTCTCCAACTTCACATAGCCATAATTCTCTAAACGTGAGGATTTATGTGATGTTACACATACCACTGGAAATGAAATGGCATGTACTATCCATATATAATAGTTTTTTCTACAAATATATCAAAACTCATACAATTATCCATCAAACAAACTTGGGTCCATTACCCAAACCTGGGTTCTCCAACTTCTCATGGACATAACTCTCTAACTGTGAGGATTTATGTGACGTTCCACATACCACCAGAAATAGAATGAAATGTAATATCCATATAGAATAGTCTTACCTTCAAATATATTAAAACTCATACCATTATACATGAAACAACCTTGGGTCCATTACCCAAACCTTTGTGCTACCAGAATTCGCTACCAGACTTTCTCCAAGGGTTGACATCAATCACTAAGGGTTGACATAAATATACAATATTACTCTCCAATGGTTGATATAAATCACTAAGGGTTGACATCAGTCTACAATATTACTCTCCAATGGTTGATATCAATGACAACCAACAGTCCATACCAACTATCCATCAACCTAAGCGAACTGTCTGACATGTACATGTTTCTAGGGATTCATATATTAAAGGGGAATGATTTGTTATAGTTATATGAGAGAATATAAAGTTTCATGTTGCACCTTGTTTTATCACAAGTGTATGTTTATTTGTTCGCATTCAATCATTTGAAAGTTTATTTGCATATTATACCATTTCAATCTGATAGATGCCTAGGGGTTTTATGAGAAAATAAATTATGTTTATAGTATATGACATTACAACCATTTTTGAGCTTCCTAGTGCATTGGAATTGAGTGTATGTTGAGTAAAGTAGGAATTCAATCCTATGAAATTTTATTTTCATATTATACCATTTCAATGTGATAGATGCCTAGGGGTTTTATGAGAAAATAAATTGTGTTTATAGTATAACATTATAACCATTCTTGAGCTTCCTAGTGCATTGGAAATGGCCATTATAGCCTTTACATGTATATTGATTGTGTTACACCAAGTTTCTAATACATGAGGGAATCAATACATTGGTACACGTACCTTTTACCTCTAGATAAGGTCCACATAAACATGTCAAGAGATAATATTGTCCACGGAGTTTTAAAAACAAACCAAACAAGAATTGAAACTGACTGATTTGATTGATTCACCCATTAGGGACATGGTAAAAGTATTAAATTGAACAATATTGAATTCGGGACATGACCAAAAAATATAGAGCATGTTATCTCATCCCTTAAGTTGTCCAGAGGACATTTGGGGAATCGAATATTTAATAATTGAATTCACCAACTGATATCTAGTTTTATGTGCAAAATTGTAAATAAAGCTCAGTAAGTTAGAATTCATCAAAAATAACCTTCTTTGAATGGACCACAAAAAACAAACAAACATGATGATTCTAGAATCCTATATATCCATATATACGTGTACTTGATGCAAAATAAAAAAATTCTAGAATGTCACTTGTTTAAAAAACTTGTATTGGTATGCCATCTTCAATTATTCGTTCATGATCGACTTTTGATATTTTCCATTTTCTAAATTTTGATAGTTTCCTTGATTGAACCTCTATTAACGTTATGTGTGTTGCATATACCAAATGACTATATTGACAACTTATGACATCCGACTGATAGTCTTGAAAGTGAACATGACTATCGGTTTGATGGGTTTCATGAAAAAAATAGCCTTTTAATACACTAGATCCTCTTTCATATATAAAACCGTTATCATCAAAACATTCTAATAATTTCATCTTTCCTTGTGTGCATTGCATTAAATAATATTTAACGTTTTAATCGTTGTCTATAGGTGCAACTACAACAAAGAAATCTCATGCAAATAAATCGTCATGTTCCAACAAGTTGTTCTCATTAGATCAACGCACATGCACATAATTGTACTATCTATAAATTTTATATATCTAGTACATGTAAATCTACATCGTTTAAGAATAAAAAATACGTTTGAACAATTGAAACATAAATTACCTTCTCTAACAAGATCAAAAACTCTATCGCCATCAATTGACACTATAGTTTCATTTGATTCAATCTCCTCTAAGATTGCAAGTGGCATTTTCCACTTTGTATTAATTTCGATGTGTCTCCAAGCTTTAACATATTTCTCAGTTTCGTTTTCACAAATCTTTGTGGATTATGTGTCCTCTATGCAAATTGAACAAAAACAAGATTCATTTCTACTATCAATGCAAGCACATTTTGGAAGGGTTTTGTTTTAATTGAATGCAATTTTCAAGTCCCATGTATTGTACTGGCCTCATATGGGATTGATATATCTACATCTTGGATTCCAATATGCCAAAAAAACCTGCACACGATTCAAGAATAATTTATTTAAATATAAATATGAAATGTCAGTAATATACATGTTAAAGACAATAACTTATTAGCTTTCTCTATTGAACATGATTGAAAATCATATTATTGAATGAGAATAAAAATATCATGTGTACAACATATATATACACACACCTACTCACATCATTTGATAGATTATTTTCATGGCTTAGTGTCATTTTGCACCATTCAACAACTTGATAAGTAGATTCAAATCGATTGACATGAGGGTTCATTTGATACCTTCGAAGTGCTCATTTTACACATGCCCCTGCACCGCCATGCTCTCCTTTTCCATAACCAGTCTCAAAGAAATTCAACCAATGTGTAATGTTTTATTTCTTGTGAATATGACACAACCAGTAGAATGATTGTGAATATTTGAATTGACCCGCACATCCATCTTACCATATCCAATGTCGATCGTATCTGATTCCACAGTTTTTCAATGAATCATAAAATTTATCAAAACAATGGTGTACATAATGTGTATCGTGTGTCCAATCATCACTTATATAAAAGTGATATTCTTTAATAACATGTTGATTTTCATTAGTGCCTTATATGTTATCAACACTTTGTTGAGCATGTCTGTATACAACAGGGACAATTATAGAGACTTGATCAGAATGATAATATTCACTTTGTATTTCTTTTTGTGCAGTGAACATGTAATTCTCTGCAAAATCAACTACAGATAAAATCGTCCTTGGTGGAAACACTTCCTGAGATTGTTTGAATTGTAGGTATTTCCATCGATATCTATGTGAATTCTTGGTGTATTTATAAATTTCTTTCTCAAAATTCTTCAAAAAATCTATCACACAAATTTTATCCGCTTTCAAATCAATCCTTTTGAAAACAACATTTGAAGAACTTGTAGTAGTTCTACTGATATATTCATATCTCTTCCAATTGACTGTTATATTGGACAAATTGATGCAGACCCCCCCAACCTCAGCAGGGTTTTGCGACCTCCCGATCTCTGGATCGATCTTCTTCTGAGACAAAATGGCTCTTCAGGCTATTGTTGGGACCCTTCAATGAATCCGATCCACAGGTCCTTCGTGAAAACCCACCTTATGCAACTTAACATTAGGCGCGAGCCTTATGTCTCCATGCGACCACAACCGGGCCTTAGCACAAGCACCTTTTCGCAACTCGCGAGTTCGTGAATCAATGACCCTCGACTCCTCTTTCTCCAAATGCCGATACCTGAGATGCGATACAGGTATGGCTCCTCCATCGCTAGTGCCTCTACAAGCATCCACTGGCTAGGGCCTAACTCTAGCACCCCTTGCAACTCGCAACTTCACAAGTTGGAGTGTTGAGCCCTCATGCTCCTCCTTTGCGAATCCATGAGACATTATAAGTCAACAATGGGTTGACTCCTTCCTAGGTGACGTGTGTCCACCACCAGTCATCTGCTTCTACCTTTCTCTGGGTGCTTGTTCTTACGCCACCTGTCAACCACGCGATCCCCACCTAACGGGTGTGACACGTGTTCGCACGAGCCCTCGGCGCTCGACACTTCATGAATTTAGCAATCAAGGTGCAACTCCTTCACCCTTCAAAACCCTGATACACGATGTAGCGAGGTGTCAAATCTATCGTCTCTCCTTCCTCCTCAATCGATGGTTCAGTTTGAATCGTGATTTCACGATTTGGGGGTTTGTAGCATAGAGAACTCTGCACCCCAGCTCGCGATACCTGAATGTGTGGATATCCAAGGGTTTAAAACCCGTGTGCCTTCGCCTGATCCAACGGTTGTTGTGCTCTTCCTCCTGAGATTCTTGGCTTTTTGACTTAGAGGATTTTCTAAGTCTCGAAGGTCTCAACCTTTGACTCTTCCACTGTGAGCTCAATTCCTTTGGATCTTGCCTACATTCTAGGAACGTTGTTCCTCCTGAGCTTTGTCGACTGTGAAACCTTGAAGGGTTCCTTGACTTCCTGCTCCTCTTTGTTGTTACTCTATGTAAAATAACACTATCCTTCTTGAGCTTCAGAACTTGAACCTATAAGGAACTCAACCCTTTTCTCTCCTTTCAAAGGGGAATTTTGGTGCCCTCTTGGAAACCTCCTACGCAAGCACTCCTTGCTGAACAAACAGAGTATTCAACAACTCTATGAGTGTCTATCTCCTTGACACTACTCCTATTTCAAAACTCGAAAGAGTTCCTTATGTGCACACTTGCACCAACTCAATGCCCTCCTGGTAGATTTCTCCAGAATCCTCAATGACTCTGTCTTCTTACCGAACTCAAAATAGATTTCTCCTCAATGCATCCTGTGCATTTGCTCAATTCCCTCCTGGGAGAGCTTCCATAGAACCCTCAGTGATTTTGTTTTCTCTATGCCTTCCTCTGCACAGTTTTACCTCCAAGGTGTTCAACAAACTTGAGGCTTCCTCCTTGAGTCAATGACTTCCTCTGGTGCGCCCTCCTGACACGTCTTTGTCTAAATTCTGAAGAATTCAGAAGTGCACTCTATGCATTGGCTTATAGAACCTGCAATGTTCTGTCATGCAACCTCTTACATGAAGCCACAAAGAACCAGACCTGGAATCAAATAACTCAACAGACAACGATTTATGTCTGTAACCTGCAAATGCAAACTAACACACATCTACAACATATCATAAAAACATAAAGACATTCATCAACATACACAAAATAACATGCACGAAAAACTGCTCTGATTGTATTAGTATGAAATGCCTCTTTACAATGTGAACCCAGATTGTAACAAAGTCACAGCTTCCTCTCTTCTCCATATTCTCTCTATTCTTCCTACAGACTCCTTGCCTACAGATACAAAGGCTCTTTTTACAAAAGAGGGCTCCTCGAGCTCTTCCCTCCATCCTCACCAACTCTCATTAATTACAATGAATTACATTAAATGGGCCATCTAATCCAAATCGGATCTAGATCCCCATCAACATGTCAGCCATTAAGGCGACTCTAACTACAACATGCTCAAAGGCATGGCTTGGCTCGACCAGCCTTACAAACATTTAATACATTTTCAAAATTTGAAAAATGAGAGGGTTGTGCCTCTCTCCTTCCATTGAATGCGCGCTTGATGTGATTGTTGGATGGTGCATAGCTGGCTTGGAGTGATGCTCCTGCATCAAAAATATTGATCATTCATATAAATATGATACTTGGAGTGAAATAAAATTACATTTCCACAACGATCACATTTCTTTCCACCAACACATGTTTTTTGGTAAAATAATTCATCACCTCCTCTCACATAGAATTTGGGATATAAAACCATGGACTGTGGAAGGAGGTGAACTTTCCCAGGAAGTTTTAGAAAAATCAAGTAAACTGTCATAATATAAATCAAATTCCACATGATAATGACAACAACAAGTGTCACAAACAATGATGGGTCTAACAAACCATGGTTTTTGTTGCACAAATTTATTGATTTAAATTTTAACTTCTTCATTCTTTTCTTTGAACTTATTGAACAATTATATTTGTGTCATTGGAAATATATGTTTTGCATGTTCTTCATATTCACTTTGTGCTATTCTTCATCACAATACATCCCTTGTATGTGGTGAAACAAAATATTTTTTCAACCAATAATTACGAGCCAATTCTTTAACATTTTCTGCAAGTCTATCTTTGTAGGGTTGTCCAGAAATAACTGTCCAAAAAGTAAGTTCATCATTTGCATCTATTTGCAATCAAAATTGTCTATATTTGTACAATGTTTTTCTTGAGGTTCCAATCGCTTTTGCCATTTGTTGTGTCAAACGATCTTTTATATTGTTAGATGAAGAAATTGTTGTTTGTATTACTCTATGTGCAACACTGACAATATTTTTTTCTATATTTTCCAAAAGATTTTAATATGACAGTTATATTCTCAAAGACATTATGTTTCATCGTCGTATATTTTGTCGACTTTTGAATACCCAACAATGATGTAGCTTCTTTTAATTTTTTGACCTTATTAGACCTCGCAAAAGTTGATATTGTGTTTCTATGGATTCATCTTTGAAAAAATATTTATACATATTCTTAACAGGATATCTTATAATATGGTGAGGGTTTTTCTCCCAAAATTTGTAAGTATCAACATTTTTTTAACATTTCATCATCAATGTTGATATCTCCTGCATATTTCAATTTAACTTATATTAAAAAACTAAACCAAATCATAAATTAACTAAACTCTACAAGTGTTCATATTGTATTATCTAAATTTATGTACATACCTATACCTGTTTCGACTTCTTTTCAATTTTAGTTTCAATGACTTCCTCGATGTTATGAGGAAAATGTATTTTCTTTTCTGAAAAATATTAAATTCAAATTAATATCAATCATATAAAAAAATAATTTAAATTTGAATTCTAAACTTAATCTAGACAATATGTATGCATACCTAGTTGGACTTCTTCTTGTTGAAAATTAAGGTGCAAATATCTATTTACATCATCATTATTTCTTCCTTTAATATTTTCATGTTCTCGTTTCTTTCTCCAATAACGCTCTTTCGCTTGTTCGTTATGGCGAGTTTCATCTTGAGTGCGATCATTTTTTCTCTTGTGAAATTTTTTGTTGACCATGATTATTCAATCTGTAAAGGTGTTGATGCTTGAATCCGTTAGCACCGAAATGATAACCTCACGAGGATTCAAATCCCCCTTCGTTTTTATAGACATGGAAATCCTCTTTACTTTAATATTTTCTTGGGACTTTAGATTTTTAGAATATGGGACTTTGCAAAAATCCATCGTGGTAATCAAAGAAATATAAAGATTGCAAGAAAAAATAACAAGAGAGAATTTTTTTTCTTTTCTTTTAAGGAAAGTTCCCGAGAAATGACCAGGAACCACATACTTTATACATTTGAAAAAGATAAACAAAAATTCCTCACATCCATCACAGTTAAACTAAATATTTATGATCACATAAAATAAAAAGAAGATGGTCTGCATGCATAAGATAACTTTAACAGAGTGGATACATGGAAAGCTCAAATAAATATAATGATAGATCAATCTCAAATAATTTATACTCAAAACTTAGAGTTACAAAGCATAGTCAAAACTGATCCCGAAATAGCTCTCTTGAAATCTCTGAAAAAAAATATAGTCAGTTACAAAGCCTTGAAATTTAAATACATTTGTCCTTAGGACTAGGATTGGGGCTCCTATAGACCATAAAGAAAATATAAACAAGAAGTAATCTTGTAGAAGGCAGATGATGGATGATAATAGAACATCAATACCTAGAAATAAGACAAGGAGAAGTTATCAGACTTCAGTTAAACCTTTGTATTCAAAGAAGTGAAGTAATTGGATGAAAGAACTGATAAAGAAAGAAATATGTGATCAACATAAACTTACTATGAAGGTCTCTCCCCTCTTCATTTTCTTGTTGTTGTCCTTTTATTGTCTTCATCGATGGTTACTGGAAACGTCTCAATTGTTTCTTGCTCTTCGTTGGTTAATTTTTCAATTGTTTTTTTGAACCATTCTTCAATATAGTTTTTCATTGGTGCGACGTTTATCTCATGCTAGATTTTAATGTTGAATAACTCACCTTCCAAGTCTCTTAAATCAATAGAAATACCATGTACCGCTTCCTCAATGTTTTGATTTTTTATAGAATAATCAACTAGTCAATTGTTTATTTCATCTTCATTATATTCGAGTATGCTATAAACGTTTTCAAATGATAACCCTTTAAATATCGCAACTTGTTCGTCAAACTGTTGCTTTGTTAGTAACATTGAGTTAAGAATTAATTTAGGGTCTTGTACTTCGTTGGTGCTTCCTGCTAGATCTATCTCTGTGAGTCTCTTGACGAGTTCTTCTCTTTTCAATATAGCTTCACTGCATGCTTGAACAATATTATTTAAATTTTTAATCTTTTCCTTCCAACAAACATTTTGTTGTTTTATTCGACTTGGGGAAGGAGGATCCTCTTGTCTTCTTCTCAGTTCTGTCATGTTAGAGACTTTGATTCCAAATGGTAATACAACATCAATGTAAAAACCTTCTTCGTTCTTCTTATTAACTTGCAAATATTCATGGAAGGAATGTTCCCTCGATCCAAAAGAAACAATATTTTTTTAAACCTCCCATGCCTCTGTTATTAATAACATTCTATTCTTAATATTTATTTCTACATAAGTCTTGATTGATGTGAGTAGGATTGAAGATCATTTCAACTTAACAACAGGTGTGGTAGGTTTAACTATTGACAGAGGACTGGAGATACATGGAAGAGGCATTAAGGTGTCTTCCAACTCTTTGATCCTTTCTTTTAACTTAGTGTTTTTTGCTTCCAGACCACCAATAGAATCATCGAGAGCATCCCCAGTTTCTATGTGAATTTTAGAGATTTTAGATGAATGCATATCTCTTAGGTCAACCTTTGAGCGATATTTTCCCTTCTTATTTTTCTGATCACCTTTTTCTATAATCAATTTTTTAGATTCCTTCTAAAAAACAATGCTTTGGAAAGTAAATGACTCTTCTTCACTGAAGGTATCATTCTCAACAATATCTAATGATGAATTTTGTTGGGCTATATTTCCCGACTAATCAATTGTGGGAAACATTTTTTCAATATTCACCTCGAGCTCCATGTATTCAAGAGAGAAGCTATTGATGTCATTTTCTATGAGCTTGTCTTCTTCCTCTTTCACAACATTCTTCCTCTTTTTTCTCAGAGGGAGCTTGTGTGAGCTCTCAATTTTTCCAGGGGGGGATTCTTCTTTCCTCTATCACTTGAACTATTGTTGGTAATTTTACTAGTTGGGTGAGCCATTGGAGCATTTCTCCAGTATGTTGTATTTTTAGGAGTAACAACTGGAGATTGGGCACTCTTTTCACTAGGACCCTTTCCTTTTTTCTTGTATAACTCATTAGTACTAAGTATTGTTTCCAAGTCACTAACATTGTGTATAGGAGTGCCTTGGTTATTATCTTGTTATTCATTCAAAATAGTATGAATGAAGAAGAGGATAATAACCATATTGACAAGAGGGTTCATTTGATACCTTCGAAGTGCTCATTTTACACATGCCCTTGGACCGACATTCTCTCCTTTTCCATGACCAGTCTCAAAGAAATTCCAACAATGTGTAATGTTTGATTTCTTGTGAAGATGACATGTAACTAGTAGAATGATCATGAATATTTGAATTGAACCACACATCCATATTACCATATCCAATGCCGATCGAATCTGATTCCACAGTTTTTTAATGAATCATAAAATTTATCAAAACAATGTTGTACATAATGTGTATTGTGTGTCTGATCATCACTTATATAAAAGTGATATTCTTTAATAACATGTTGATTGTCATTGGTGCCTTATATGTTATCAACACTTTGTTGAGCATGTCTATATAGAATGGGGACAATTATAGAGACTTGATCAGAATGATAATATTCACTTTGTATTTCTTTTTGTGCAGTGAACATGTAATTCTCTACAAAATCAACTACAGATAAAATCGTCCATGGTGGAAACACTTCACGAGATTGTTTGAATTATAGGTATTTCCATTTATATCTATGTGAATTCTTAGTGTATTTATAAATTTCTTTCTCAAACTTCTTCAAAAAGTCTATCACATAGATTTTATACACTTTCAAATCAATCCTTTTGAAAACAACATTTGAAGAACTTGTAGTAGTGCTACTGATATATTCATATCTCTTCCAATTGACTGTTATATTGGACAAATATTGATTATTCATATCAATATGATACTTGGAGTGAAATAAAATTACATTTCCACAACGATCACATTTCTTTCCACCAACACATTTTTTTTGGTAAAATAATTCATCATCTTCTCTCACATAGAATTTGGGATATAAAACCATGGACTGTGGAAGGCGGTGAACTTTCCCAGGAAGTTTTAGCAAAATCAAGTAAAGTGTCGTAATATAACTCAAATTACACATGATAACGACAACAACAAGTGTCACGAACAATGATGGGTCTAACAAACCATGGTTTTTGTTGCACAAATTTATTGATGGACATTTTAACTTCTTCGTTCTTTTCTTTGAACTTATTGAACATTTCTATTTGTGTCATTGGAAATATATGTTTTGCATGTTCTTCATATTCACTTTGTGCTATTATTCATCGCAACACATCCCTTGTATGTGGTGAAACACGATATTTTGTCAACCAATAATTACAGGCCAATTCTTTAACATTTTCTACAAGTCTATCTTTGTAGGGTTGTCTAGAAATAACTGTCCAAAAAGTAAGTTCATCATTTGCATCTATTTGCAATCAGAATTGTCTATATTTGTACATTGGTTTTCTTGAGGTTCCAATCGCTTTTGTCATTTGTTGTGTCAAACGATATTTTATATTGTTAGAGGAAGCAATTGTTGTTTGTATTACTCTATGTGAAACACTGACATCTTTTTTTCTATATTTTCCAAAATATTTTAATGCGACAGTTATATTCTCAAAGACATTATGTTTCACCTTTGTATCTTTTGTCGACTTTTGAATACCCAATAATGATGTAGCTTCTTTTAATTTCTTGACCTTATTAGACCTCGCAAAAGTTGATATTTTGTTTCTATGGATTCATCTTTGAAAAAATATGTATACATATTCTTAACACGATATCTTATAATATGGTCAGGGTTTTTCTCCCCAAATTTGTAAGTATCAACATTTTTTTAACATTCATCATCAATGTTGATATCTCCTGCATATTTCAATTTAATTTATATTAAAAAACTAAACCAAATCATAAATTAACTAAACTCTACAAGTGTTCATCTTGTATTATCTAAAGTTATATACATACCTATAGATGATTCGATTTCTGCTTCAATTTCGGTTTCAATGACTTCATCGATGTTATGAGGAAAATCTGTTTTTGTTTTTTGAAAAATATGAAATTCAAATTAAAATCAATTATATAAAAAAATAATTTAAATTTGAATTCTAACCTTAATCTAGACAATATGTATGCATACCTGGTTGGACTTCTTCTTATTGAAAATTAGGGTGCAAATATCTATTCACATCATCATTATTTCTTCCTTTAATATTTTCACGTTCTTGTTTCTTTCTTCAATAACTCTCTTTTGCTTGTTCGTTAGTTTCATCTTGAGTGCGATCATATTTTCTCCTGTGAAATTTTTTGTTGACCATGATTATTCAATCTGTAAAGGTGTTGATGCTTGAATCCGTTAGGACCGAAACGATAACCTCACGAGGATGCAAATCCCCATGCGTTTTTATAGAGGTTGTACTCCTCTTTACCTTAATATTTTCTTGGTACTTTAGATTTTCAGAATATGGGACTTTGCAAAAATCCATCATGGTAATCAAAGAAATATAAAGATTGCAAGAAAAAATAACAAGAAAGAAACTTTTTTCTTTTCTTTTAAGGAAAGTTCCCAAGAAATGACCAGGAACCACACACTTTATACATTTGAAAAAGATAGACAAAATTTCCTCACATCCATCATAGTTAAACTAAAGATTTCTGATCACATAAAATAAAAAGAAGATGGTTTGCATGCATAAGAGAACTTTAATAGAGTGGATACATGGGAATCTCAAATAAATATAATGATAGATCAATCTCAAATACTTTATACTCAAAACTCAGAGTTACAAAGCATAGTCAAAACTGATCCCGAAATAGCTCTCTTGAAATTTCTGAAAAAATATATAGTTTGTTACAAAGCCTTGAAATTTAAATGCATTTGTCCTTAGGACTGGGATTGGGGCTCCCGTGGACCTAAAGAAAATATAAACAAGAAGTAATCTTGTAGAAGGAGGATGATGGGCGATAATAGAACATCAATACCTGGAAAGAAGACAAGGAGAAGTTATCAGACTTCGATTAAACCTTTCCAGTCAAAGAAGAGAAGTAATTGGATGAAAGAAGTGATAAAGAAAGAAAGATGTGATCAACATAAACTTACTATGAAGGTCTCTCCCCTCTTCATTTTCTTGTTTTTGTCCTTTTATTGTCTTCATCGATGGTTACTGGAACCGTCTCAATTGTTTCTTTCCCTTCGTTGGTTAATTTGTCAATTGTTTTTTTGAACCATTCTTCAATATAGTTTTTCATTGGTGCGATGTTTATCTCACGCCAGATTTTAACGTTGAATAACTCACCTTTCAAGTCTCTTAAATCAAGATGAATACCATTTACCACTTCCTCAATGTCTTGATTTTTTATGGAATAATCAACTAGTCAATTGTTTATTTCATCTTCATTATATTCAAGTATGTTACAAAAGTTTTCAACTGATAACCCTTTAAATATATCAACTTGTTCGTCAAACTATTGCTTTTTTAGGAACATTGAGTTAACAATTAATTTAGGGTCTTGTACTTCATTGGTGATTCTTGCTAGATCTGTCTTCGTGAGTCTCTTGAAGAGTTCTTCTCTTTTCAATATAGCTTCACTGCATGCTTGAACAATATTATTTAAATTTTTAATCTTTTCCTTCTAACAAGCATTTAGTTGTTTTATTCGACTTGGGGAAGGCAAATCCTCCTATCTTCTTCTCAGTTTCGTCATGTTAGAGACTTTTATTCCAAATGGTAATACAACATCAATGTAAAAACCTTTGTCATTCATCATATCAACTTGCAAATATTCATGGAAGGGATGTGCCCTCGAGCCAAAAGAAACAATATTTTTCGAAACCTCCCATGCCTCTATTATTAATGACATTCTATTCTTAATATTTATTTCTACATAAGTCTTGACTGATGTGAGTAGGATTGAAGATCATTTCAACTTAACAACGAGTGTGGTAGGTTTAACTATTGACAAAGGACTTGAAATACATGGAAGAGGCATTAAGGCATCTTCCAACTCTTTGATCCTTTATTTTAACTTAGTGTTTTTTTCTTCCAGACCACCAATAGAATCATCAAGAGCATCCCCAGTTTCTCTGTGAATTTTAGATATTTGAGATGAGTTCATATCTCTTAGGGCAACCTCTGAGCGATATTTTCCCTTATTATTTTTCTAATCACCTTTTTCTATAATCAATTTTTTAGATTCCTTCTAAAAAATAATGCTTTGGAAAGCAAATGGATCTTCTTCACTGAAGGTCTCATTCTCAACAATATATAATGATGAATATCGTTGGGCTATATTTCCCAGCTTATCAATTGTGGGAAACATTTTTTCAATATCCACCTTGAGCTCCATGTATTCAAGAGAGAAGCTATTGATGTCATTTTCTATGAGATTGTCTTCTTCCTCTTGCACAACATTCTTCCTCTTTTTTCTCAGAGGGATCTTGTCTGAGCTCTCAATTTTTCCAGGCGGGGATTCTTCTCTCCTCCATCGCTTGAACTGTTGTTGGTAATTTTACTAGTTGGGTGAGCCATTGGAGCATTGCTCCAGTATGTGGTAGTTTTAGGAGTAACAACTAGAGATTGGGCGCTCTTTTCACTGGGACCCTTTCCTTTTTTCTTTTAAAACTCGTTAGTACTAAGTATTGTTTCCAAGTCACCAACATTGTGTACAAGAGCGCCTTGGTTATTATCCTCTTCTTCATTAAAAATAGTATGAATGAACAAGTTGTTGAATCCTACTGACAACATATGGTCCACGAAGATTTTGTTAGCGCCAAACCCCTTTATCTTTGTAGCACACTTCAGATTTACATTGTTGAAGTGATTCACAAACTCATCAATTTTGTTTATGTTCCTGAATATAAAGTCTGCAAGTTTCCACGACAAGGGGATGAATTAATTTTTCCATTTTTCATGGAAAAAGTGCAGCCATAAATTGAATTTCCTTTCCACTTTCGTAATAAACAATTTGTCAGATACATGGTATGGTAGAAAATAGGGATTTTTTTTGGAACAAAATATCCCGATGACAATGTGATTTTCCATTTGTTCTATCGTTCCCTTTTTCTCCAAGAATTTATTATCCTGGTCAGATATCCTGGGGGTATTTTTACCAAACAATAGTCCTTTGAAGATAGAAACACAATCATTGTAAACTTCATAAAAATACAGAGAAGTTGTTACAAATTATTTTCATCACTCCAATGATCGTTAATGATGTATACCTATCCTTTGTTTTTAAGAGGATCAATGGCCTTAATCCTTGAAGAAGAATGAAGACACACTTTCCCAGAGAGATGAAATTATCTTTTCCTTTGTGTGAAACCTCATAAATAAGGATCATCACACCTTTCTCAATGTTAATGGTGTGACAATATATTATCGACGTAGGTTGTACCAAAGTGTCCCATGACATCGTCACAATTTTCTTAGTGTTAAGGGTGCGACGATTGCCCGTACGAAGAAAAAGAGAATCTTCTTGATGCTTCTAGAATAGAAGCTTCGAGGGTGAGTTGGCCTCCAATCGGTTTGGATATGAGTTGCATCCCTAATATCATGGGATCATCCTAACCTCATCACCATATCATTTTCATCTTATAAATGGAGAGGAGTTCTCATGGGGAAAGCTAGTTTTTTAGTTGTTTTGGAGATTGGTGAGCTTTGTGAAGAACTTTTGAGAATAGCTAATGAGATATTAGACTAGCCAAGAGTTTGGAGTGTTTGATCCTATGTTGGCTATGAGATTTTCTTTGTCAATATAGATTGTGAGAGGATTTCAAATCTATAGTCTTAGAATCCATGGAGCAGAAGTGTGTGGGAAGAAAGGAACTGTTGGGAGGAACCTGACAACATCAAGGCATCTGGTTGTATCTTTCTTCCACATTCTTTAATACAAATATAGTTTTTATTTCCTATATGAACATTATTTGTCCATATTGTATGATTCTTTGATCACGTACATAGTTTCATATCGAATAGACTCTGTTATTCTTGTCTTCGTTGGATTGTGTTTCTTTGTAGATACTTCTCCATAATCCTTACGAAGGAGATGGGATCACATTGGTGAGGTCAGGTCTACAACATTTAAAATGTATGTTTCGAGTCATCTTCTTATTTGATAACTAAAATTTAAGGAAAGTTTAGTATATTGTCTTATTGCAGTATATGAGTCTTTAAAAATTGATGGCCAATAAAATCCATCTCTTATTATTTTATGGGTGGTGGTGGTAGGTGCAAAATTTCCACCACATATTCCTTCATGGAATTCCCTCATTGATTTTTGAGCTTCATTTTCATCAACACATCTAAGAAATATACCATCATAGTTCATTTCAAGTAGTATATCAACGATCAACACATATTGATTTGACATTATCTTCAATGGTATTCGCTCTTTAGGGTTCATGGTGACTAGAAACTGCCCGAACCTCAAGTAGAAAATATCTTTATACCATTCTGAACCAGCCAATGGTTCTCCTACTGAAATTGAAATCATTCCATCCAAATAATCAATCTTTGCGGTGATCTTACATAAGCATTTTCATTTGACATCCTTTAAAGGTTTAACTTCAATATCATATTCTTGAATATTTGCCATCCAGTTAGCCCATTTTCCTTTTCTCAATTGTTGATTCAAAATCATCTTCACTGGTGAGGATGGAACATAAGAAATGACATGAGAATTTAGTATGTAATTTTGAAAGTGCGTCACCGCTTTCACAAGATACATGGCTTGCTTATCCAATTCTGAATACCTCAATTCATAATCATGAAGGGTTTGTCTCATGAAGTTGATTGGGATTTCTTCACCCTTGGTATTCCTTTGAGTAAGAAAATATGCAACAATTTCTTTTGTAGCGAAGAAATAGATGATGAAGTCCCTTTGAAATGTTGGGCTAATGTGGACTGAAGTTGTAGTGATTTCCCATTTGATATTATTGAAAGCTTCTTGTGTATCTGTTGTCCATTCAAAACTTTGGTCATTTTTCAACAATAAATTGATAGGATTCACAATACTTTCATAGTTAAGAACAAATCTTCGCACAAAGTTGATCTTACCAAAAAATGATTGAACTCATTTCTTAGATGATGGGGAGTTGAGTTCATTTACAGTTTTAACTCTTTTTGGATCTATATAAATCCCTTCCTTGCACACAATATGACCCAATAGTTTGTCTTTTGTTACAACGAACAAACATTTCTTTGTATTTAGGGAAGCATGATATAATTTGCATCTGTAAAAAACTTTCTTCAAGTGATGGATGTGATTCCCCCTTGCTTTTGAATGTACTGTTAAGTCATCTTGATAGTCTGCCATGAATTTTCCTATCAACCTCTTAAAAACATGATCCATGGCCCTCTGAAATGTGTCTCTTGCATTCTTCAAACCAAAGGGAATCCTAGCATATGCATATGTATTCCAAGGTGTTATGAATGTTGTCTTTTCTCTGTCTTCCTCGGCAACCAAGACTTTATTATACCCAGAAAAACCATCTAACATGGACATGCAAGATGATCTTGTGACTTGTTGGAGAAGAAACTCCATTTTAGGTAAAGGATAATTATCCTTTATACTTTCTTTGTTAATATACCTAAAATCCACGCACATCTGAATCTCTCTGGTCTTCTTTCTTACTATCGCAGGGTTTGAAAGGCAATAAGAATCCTAATGGGATATAATATTCCAGCCTTCTTTAATTTTTCCAATTCAACCTTCACCATAGGTTCTAATTTGGGGTTCATCATCCTTATCTTCTTCTTGAAAGGCTTCGCCCCTTCTCACAAGGGAATAATGTGTTTAAATATTGTTTTATACTATGCATTCAAATCATCATAAGTCCATGTGAACACATCAATATATTATTTAAATAATGCAATGTATTGATCAAATTCCTCAATGGTGCAATCGAATCCCAAGTTGACATATTTTTGGGAGCTATCAGTTCCAATATTGATCTTTCTTGTTTCTTGAACCTTTCAGAGTGAAATTTCTTCCAAGAGATTCTTAGCATGTTAATATTTGGTTAAAATATACTCAGATTGAATACAATCCTTCAGGACAACATATATGTGATTGCATTCATCATCAATATAATTCAACATTTTTTTATTCCAATTAGTCATCATTCTCAAATACTTGTAAATATTCCAGGTTATTAGGTACAAAAGGTTGGAATACTCTTTCTACTTGAAAAGATGTTTTCCTTTGAATATCATCCGGGTTTGACAATGAGGCCGCCAAAGACAATGAATCTGCCTTTTGATTCTTGTCCCTTGGAATGAAATAAATGTTGAAAGAGATGAAATATTACATCAATTCGTTAACTCTTTTGAAATATAATTTTAGTCTTTCCTTTTTTATTTTGTACTTCTGGGTGACTTGATTAATTACCAACTCGGAGTCGCCAGTCACAATTAGATGTTCTATCTTCAATTCTTGTGCAAGAATCATTCCCTGAATAAAAGCTTCACATTATGCCTCATTATTGGTACATGCAAATTCAAGTATGATATCATATGGATGCACAATCTTCCTTGTACTTACACAGACAATTCCAACTCCACTACCAGAACTTGAACAAGCTCCATTGAATGACATCCTCCAATAACCTTCAAACGTATTCTCTTGATTCTCCGTGTCTTGAATTTGATCTAGGATTTCACTCTGATCCATGTATAGGATATCATAGTTTCCAATCCCAACATATATATAATATTCCATTAATTCATTAGCCTTCTTTTTGAAAGAGAAGGGTTTACTGGGTTCATGGAGCACCTTAATCATTTCTCCTTCTTTTCCTGGCAGCATCATGCAACTTCCATCGTTCATTATGTATCCCCCGATCATGGATGACCAATCTATTCCAAAAACAACTCCATATGTCGAAGGAAGGTCTACCACAATAATATTGAAAACTGTAATAATATGGGGAACCACCGTGATCCAACCATAAAAGTCCTTGATTTCTACATAAGCTGTCACTTGTTTGGAATCAATTGCATATATAATTTCACCAGTCTCATAATATTTGGTACAATCCATGCCCAATTCCTCCATGATCTTCAGTGGCATAATATTATAGTCCACGTTAGTACCAACTAAAAAATTATGAAGTGAAACATAATGATTTTCAATTGAAATATAAAAGGAGGGAATTTTACCTCTCAACTTGATGGTTGATTTGTTCTAGCTTTGTTTCAGACTTGTAACAAAAAATTCTTCTTTTTCAGAGGGATCATCCAATAATCTCAAAATGTTTTCCCTTTGTTGGGGAATCTTCACCACTTCTGTAAAAGGAAGATTTATCCTTAGTTTACTTAAGTCCTATACAACATTGTATGTCATCTGAGTGGAGTTTGACATCAGGTGTTGCTTCTTACTTCCAACGCTATGTGTCATTTTCTCATTTTCCCCTTTCTCATTCGTTTTTTTTTCTTTTTCATTTTCCTTTTCAAAATCATTTTTATTCTTGGATCTATTTACAAATCCTCTTGTGTGGGCAACGTTTTCTTGCGAGTTGGGGTTGTTTTCACCTTATTCAAGTACATACATGGATGTCTCACATCTGTCCATCTGTACAGTTTCAGAACGTTCATCAGGTGAATAACAATTCTCTTGCTCAACCATTTTCTCATCATATACATCATCTAGAACAACTGCATTGGGGTTTGGATGCCTGGGAACCCTAGGTCTTTGTGGGCTATCTATGTTTTCAAACCTCACTCTATTTTCTTGGGGAGGGTTCCTTCTTTTCTCTTGGATCGAAATTATTGGATTTGATACATACTTGTCCCCCCTTCTCAGTATGGTTATCTCGTTCTGCATTTACTTGATAGTTCTATTCATTTGTGCAATTTCAATTCATTTCTTGGTTTCTTGTGCCGCAATAGGGTATACCTTCAAATTTGGGATGGTTCCCTTGAAAACTCATCCTCCAATTGTTTGATTTTGGGTCAGTCATGGCCTCATTTCTTCATTCTTTCTTGAGCTAGAGGATCCTTGATTATAAACCCTTAAGCCTCCCAACTACCCTTTTACTTTTCCCAAGATAATGTTGGGGTCGACACTTGTCTCAATCATAATTTATTCCATTTGATTGTCTTTAATCATTGCTTCCTCCAAGGTATCCATCTGTGATGTTCTGATAGCATATTTTACATTTGAGGGCATCACGTTCTTATAACAATCAAGTATGATTGGATCATTAGATCTTTTATCTTTTGGTATCTTTCTCAAAGTTTTATTGAACCCGAGATTAAAATCCCGTATTGTTTCATTCTTCCTCAAACCAATTTGGGTGAAATCGGTGAGAAGAGTATGATATGAAATTAGAGGGGCAAACATAGTTAGGAACATGGCTTCAAGGTCATTAAACGAGTCAATTGACCTACTCAACACGATGAAAATCACAAACATCAAGAAATAAGTTAAGGTGTCTCTTGCAATCGATTGTTCTGTCTCTAGAAAATTCCTTCAGGGTGCCCTTAGGAAGAACTGGGAGGTCATGTTGCTCACCTAGAATATTTAAAGGGGAATCTCTTATTCTTCTTTGATTTTCTTGATTTCTTGCAATACCTCTTCCACCTCCTTCTCTCTCTTCATGTGGTTCTTCTCACAGTTGTTCATTGCTTTCCACCATATATGGAGATGTTCCAAGAATATGATTTCCACTTCTTAGAATACCGAGTTGCTTGCTTTTACTTCTGGTAATGGGTCCCTTGTAGTCATCCAAATTCAATCTCGACCTTGTCCTTATGCTTCTCTAGCTAGCCTTTGGTTTCTTTGGTCTTGTCGCTCGTCTCTCCTCTGTCTCTGAAGGATTTCTCTTTCTTCTTCTCGGGCTAATATCTGTCAGGACCTTTCGAATTCTTATTAGGTCTCGACTATCGTTATGACCAGATTATATACCTGATGTAAGATTCTTCTTTGATTATTCAATCCAATTTTCAGGTGGGGTTGATCAGCCTGGGGAAAAATCATGTATTTTAAAAAAAATACTAAACCAGATTTCAAATTTTAGTTCATTCCCCAATATGGTAGAAACAAATGTTGATGCTTGAATCCGTTAGGACTGAAATGACAACCTCACAAGGATGCAAATCCCCCTACATTTTTATAGAGGTGGTACTCCTCTTTACCTTAAGATTTTTCTTGGGACTTTAGATTTTTAGAATATGGGAATTTTCATAAGTCCATCGTGGTAATCAAAGAAATATAAAGATTGCAAGAAAAAATAACAAGAAAGAAAATGTTTTGTTTTCTCTTAAGGAAAGTTCTAGATAAATGACCAGGAACCACACACTTCATATATTTGAAAAAGATAGACAAAATTTCCTCACATCCATCATAGTTAAACTAAAGATTTCTGATCACATAAAATACAAAGAAGATGGACTGCATGCATAAGAGAACTTTAACAAAGTGGACACATGATAATATAAAGTAAATATAATGATATATCAATCTCAAATACTTTATACTCAAAACTTAGAGTTACAAAGAACAACCAAAACTGATCCCGAAATAACTCTCTTGAAATTTATGAAAAAATATATAGTCTTTTACAAAGCCTTGAAATTTAAATGTGTTTTTCCTTAGGACTAGTATTGGGGCTACCATGGACCATAAAGAAAATATAAACAAGAAGTAAGCCTGTAGAAAGAGGACGATGGGAAATAATAGAACAACAAAACCTGGAAACAAGACAAGGAGAAGTTATCAGACTTCGGTTAAACCTTTCTAGTCAAAGAAGCGGAGTAACTAGATGAAAGAAATGATAAAGAAAGAAATATGTGATCAACATAAACTTACTATGAAGGTCTCTCCCCTCTTCATTTTCTTTTTGTTGTCCTTTTATTGTCTTTATCGACAATTACTAGAACCATCTCAATTGTTTCTTTCTCTTCTTTGGTTAATTTGTCAATTGCTTTTTTGAACCAATCTTCAATATAGTTTTTCATTGGTGCGACATTTATCTCATATCGAATTTTAATGTTGAATAAATCACCTTCCAAGTCTCTTAAATCAAGAGAAATACCATGTATCGCTTCCTCAATTTCTTGATTTTTCACGGAATAATCAACTAGCCAATTGTTTATTTCATCTTCATTATATTCAAGTATGCTATAAAAATTTTCAATGATAACCCTTTAAATATTTGAACTTGTTCATCAAACTATTTCTTTGTAATTGAGTTGAGAATTAATTTAGGGTCTTGTACTTCATTGGTGATTCCCGCTAGGTCTATCTCTGTGATTCTCTTGAAGAGTTCTTCTCTTTTTAATATAGCTTCACTTCATGCTTGAACAATATTATTTAAATCTTTAATTGTTTCCTTCCAACAAGTATTTAGTTGTTTTATTTGACTTGGGGAAGGGAGATCCTCTTGTCTTCTTCTCAGTTCCTTCATGTTAGAGACTTTGATTCCAAATGGTAATAAAGCATCAATGTAAAAACATTCCTCGTTCTTCAAAGAAAATTGCAAATATTCATGGAAGGCATGTGCCCTCGAGCCAAAAGAAATAATATTTTTCGAAACCTCCCATGCCTCTGTTATTAATGACATTCTCTTATTAATATTTATTTCTACATAACTCCTAACTTGTGATTAGGATTGAATATCCTTTCAACTTAACATCAGGTGTGTCATGTTTGACTATTGACAAAAGACTGGCAATAAGTGGAAGAGGCATTAAGGCGTCTTCCAACTCTTTGATCCTTTATTTTAACTTACTGTTTTCTGCTTCTAGACCACCAATATAATCATCAAGACAATCCATGGTTTCTCTATGAATTTTAGAGATTTGGTACGACCGCATATCTCTCAGGTCAACCTCTGAGCGAGATTTTCCCTTCTTATTTTTATGATCACCTTTTTCTATAATCAATTTTTTAGATTCCTTGTCAAAAACAACGCTTTGGAAAGAAAATGACTCTTCTTCATTGAAGGTATCATTCTAAATGATCTCTAATGATTCATTTTGTTGGCATATATTTCATATATGATCAATTGTGGGAAACATTTTATCAATATCCGTCTCGAGCTCCATGTCTTCAAGAGAGAAGTTATTGATGTCATTTTCTATGAGATTGTCTTCTTCCTCTTGCACACCATTCTTCCTCTTTTTTCTCAAAGGGAGCTTGTGTGAGCTCTTGATTTTTCTAGGGGGGTGGGGGATTCTTCTCTTCTTCCCCACTTGAACTATTGTTGGTAATTTTCCTAGTTGGGTGAGTCATTGGAGCATTCCTCCAAGATGTGGTAGTTTTAGGAGTAAAAACTGGAGACTGGGCGCTCTTTTCACTGGGACCCTTTCCTTTTTGCTTGTAAAACTTGTTAGTAATAAGCATTGTTTCCAAGTCACCAACATTGTGTACAAGAGCACCTTGGTTGTTATCTTTTTTTCATTCAAATTAGTATGAATGAATGAGTTTTTGAATCCTACTAACAACATATGCTCCATGAAGATTTTGTTAGGGTCAAACCCCTTTATCTTTTCAACATACTTCAGATTTACATTGTTGAAGTGATTCACAAACTCATCAATTTTATTTTTGTTCCCGAATATAAAGTCTCCAAGTTTCCACGACAAGGGGATGAATTGATTTTTTTGTTTTTCGTGGAAAAAGTGCAGACATAAATTGTATTGCCTTGAAACTTCCGTAATAAACAATTTTTCATATACATGGTATGGAAGAAAAGAGGGATTTTTTGTGGAACATAATATCCTGATGACACTGTGATTTTCCATCTGTTTTATTGTTCCATTTTTCTGCAAGAATTTATTATCCTGGTTAGATATCCTGGGGGTATTTTTACCAAACAACAATTCTTTGAAGACTGAAATGAAATCATTGTAATCTTCGTAATAATACAGAGAAGTATCGTGTCTCCACAATGCTTGATACCAGAAGGTAACTAGATCTATTTCATAGTTCACCCTCTTACATATAGTCAATTTTGGAAATTGACAGCAATACACTATCGCAAATACTAAATAGGAAGCCATAAAGAATTTCTTGTCCCTTTTGTGATGTGATAATTGGGATGAGATTTCAATGGAAATCAATTTTCCCCAGTCAAAGATAGCTTGTTCTTTAACTATAAAATATAAAATATAAATAATCATGCGAGAAATAATGGTGGTGCTTTACTGACCTGTCAACTTGATAAACAACCAAGAAATTTTCCGAAAGGGGTTTTTAAAAGAGTCGACATGAATCTTGGTTATGTATTCTGGAAAAGACACGAGATTCTCCAAAAAATCAAGCAAGATATCGAGGCCATTTTCAAGATACCAGATATATAAAATATGCAGAACAGAAATGAAATGCTAGAAATGACAGAATAACAGTAAAATATCCAGCATAATCTTCGCAATACACAGAAATGATATACGAAATAGCAACAAAAATAACACTTTGAATCATATAGCAATGTTCACAGGCCTCTTCGAGGGGGCAACCTCCAGTCGAGCAACGCTCTGTTACAATAATATCCAAGCTAGGGTTTTTCATACCCTCGACCCTTATTTATACTAAATATGTCTATTAAGAGAAG
>ML784418.1:500055-528916 GCA_009831015.1 Picea engelmannii
CCCCCCCAAAAAACATAGGACATAAAAAAAATATTAAGTAAACTGTGAGAGTCTACCTAGTTGTCTCTACCACAACCAAAAGATCCCACAAGTCAGATAAATTCTTCTCAGTGAAGGATTTGGTGAAGATGTATGCAACTTGTTGCTTAGTGGGGCAATACTGTAGTGAAATCACTCGATCATGAATCATCCCTCAGATGTAATGCATGTGTATCTCGATATACTTGATTCTTTATCTCTGAACTCGATCAATGGATATCTAAATGGTACCTTGGTTGTCACAAAATATGATAGTCATATTTGCAGCAACCAAATACATTGTGTGGCAACATTCATTGCCCCCCTGTACTCTGCCTCTTTTGTGGATAAAGAAATAGCTTCCTGGTTCTTGCTTGACCAGAGAAGTGGACCGGAACCAAAGATGAATACATACCATGAGGTGGACTTGCAGTGTGTGCCATCGCCATCCCAATCTGAATCTGTGTACCTGACCAAAGATAGAGGACAATCAATTACATAATAAATACCAAAAATGGGAGTGCCTTTTACATACCAAAGGATTCTCTTAGAATATTTCCAATGAAGCTCATGGCGATCCTGCATATACCTGGAAACAACAGTCACTGCATAAGAGAGATCAGGATAGGTATGTGTGAGGTACAATAAGCTCCCTACCAACTGCCGATAGAGAGTATTGTCTACCAAAGGAGTAGTCACTCCATCCTCCAACATGACCCAAGAAAGAAAATGTGAACTAGATGGCTTACACTCTATCATATGAAACATGTCAAGTAGATCGAGCACATACTTGGTTTGTGCCATCTTGATTCCTGAAGTAGATTGTGATACCTCAAGACCAAGAAAAAATGCAACAAATCCATATCAATCATGGAAAATCTATCATGCAAGTTAGTCTTAACCCATGCAATCTCTGATAAATCACTCCTTGTGATCAGTAAGTCATATACATATAGAACAATCAACAAAATGGAGTCATCATGGCGAAGCATATAAACATTTGGATATGATTTACATATATGAAATCCTTGAGAAACCAGAAAAGAATCCATTTTTGCATACCAAGCTCGAGGAGCCTGTTTGAGCCCATATAATGATTTATTTAACCTGCATACAAGAGAGGAGTCATGAACATACCCTTATGTATTCTCCATATATATCTCCTTCTCATATATCTATGAAGAAAATCACTCTTCACATCCATGTGATGGACTTCCCAGTGTCGAGAAGCTGCAATGGCCAAACTAGCTTGATGGAGCCCATTTTTTCAACTGGTGAAAAAGTCTCTGTATAATCAATGCCATGTACCTGAGAGTAACCTTTAGGAACAATAAAATATTTATACTTACTGATCTCACCATTTGCAGCCATATTTTTCTGAAATATCCATCTTCATCAAACAATCTTTCTTTCTTTCAGAAGTGGAACCAAATCCCAAGTTTGGTTTTCCATGAGAGCACTGTACTCCTCATCCATAGAAGCTTCCCAGAATGGGTTTCCCGTGGACTATGTATATGATTGTGTATATTATACAAGTTACATATAGAAATTTACAGGCAACAACTTCTCTGTGGTAGCCAAGGCAGTGGGGGCCTTAAAAGACTATGATCTAGTCCTCCTCGGATCCATTGGATTGTCGACTAGTTCACAGACATCATGCAAAGTATTTTTGGCCCAGAATGGTAGGGGATTCAAAGAAGACATGAAATGATAATAAAACATTGAATATTATCCAAATACCTAATCATCATCATTATCTAAATTTTTTGAATGAGAAGGAAAACCCTCTTCAATTGTTTCATCCAAAAAATCCCCAGCATGCTAATCTGAAACTGCATGTAGTGGACCCTCTTCAAAATTCACACTTCGCTCAACGAAAAGTGAACCAATAGAAGTTTGTAGCATCCTATAACCTTTTACAGCTTCAGGGTATCCAACAAATATGAATTCAACACTCTGAGGCTCTAGTTCCCTTCGTTTATCAGATGGAATATGGTCTCATGCACGACAACCAAAAATTATGAAATCAGAGACTTTTGGTTTCTTACCACACCAAGCTTCGAAAGGAGTGATTCCCTTTAGTTATTTGTGAGGAAAAAAGTTTTGAATGTATGTTGCAAAATTTATGGCTTCATCCCATAGCTTCATATCCAATGATTTCGACTGTAGCATGCAATTTTCCATCTCTTTCAGTGTCTGGTTCTCTCTCTCGGCAACATCGTTTTGTTGTGGTGTGTAAGGCAATGTATGTTGGATATTGATGCTTGATTCAGAACAAATTTGTTGTATATATTTTTTAACATAATCACCTCCATTATCACTATGAAGGATCTTAATCCTTCCCTCAGAATGATTCTCAATGAGTGGTTTAAATTCTTTAAAATATTGAAAAACTTGAGATTTCAATGTCAAAAAATATACCCATGTGAAGCGAGAGTAGTCATTGATAAAAGTGAGTACATACCGATATTTGTTGATTTATGGCTCGAGGAAGGGTACCATTACATCACTATGAATCATATGAATAGGTGAGGATGTCCTCCATGCTTTTCCTTTGTCAATTTTTTTCTCAGGATACCTACCAAGAATGCATCCCTGACAGATGCCATTGGAAAATTTGATTTGAGGAAAATCGGTTACCATGTCTTCTTTGTTGAGTTGATGCAAGTAATTGTAATTAAGATTCCCAAACATATCATGCCATAACCTAATATATTCATTATTATGAGTAAAAAATGCTTTACATACATATTTTGGAATGAAATGAGGGAAGGAATACAATTGAGAGTGATGATCTGCAACATCGTGAGCTACCCGAGACCCTATTTTTAAGTCTGAAATATCCACTGAATCCGAATAGAATTTGACCTTTTTTTTGGAACCTGAATGTGTGATTTGATATATGGAAAGAAATTTCATGGATAGAAAGGGGACATGCAACACATTATCAAGATATCCCTCTTCCAAAGAAACTATTCATTTACCACATATCTCAACCGATGTGTCGTCTCCCATGAGAATAAAAGGTCCTCTGCACTCTTCGATGGATGAGAATGATTATTTCTTTGAAGCCATATGATTCGAAGCACCTAAACTAAGGATCCAAGTGTATGGGGAGGATGTGACAGCCATAAAAGTGTGACCATCACGAGATTTTCCTCTTCCTTCGGTTGGTTTTTCTTCATCTTTCTTCCTTCCATTTGTTGGGACCATGAGATTGTTTTGTTGTAGCATATTTTCCATCTCATACATAGTTTTACTCATACAATAATATTCAGGATGATAAAAATTTTGACAATAGCTTCATTTATATCTTTCCTTTTTCTTCTTCCCTTTGTGATCTGAAGAAGATTCATCTACCAGTTTCAAGAACATTTCCTTTCTAGCCTCCGGGTTTTTGCCTTTCCCCTTTTTCTGATCTTTGAAATTTGGTTTTCTTGCTTCGTTTTCTACAAGATCATGATATATAGAACCCTTTATGGAGCCCATGGAAACCAATTTTTCCTTCTCTTGAGTTAGTGCTTCAATAAAATAATCTAAATAGGGCATTTTCCACTTCAGAGTTGTTAATTTTGAAGCATGAAACGAGGAAACAAAAACTGAATAATTGGGACCTAGTTTTGAGAGAATGGAAATGATGAGTTGCTCATCTTTTTCCACTACTTTGAAATATTTAAGCTGAACTAAATGAGATTTAAATTTTGTAAAATAATCTTGCAAAGAATCAAAATTTGACGGATTCAAACCTATGAGCTTGTTATCCAAACTGTAGGCTCAAAGTTCATTTTGTTTACCGAACAACGCTTCCAACTTGGTCCAAACCCTGTTGGGTATTTTGTGGTGTCGACATGGAAAATCAAATATATTGATATGGAGAGACATATCAACCCAAATACTTCATCCATTCGATTGAAATACTTTTCTTTTTCCGCATCATTCGTTGTCTCAACTTTCATACCCATTGTTATCCGGTAGAGACCTTTTCTTCAGAGAGCAAGGGTGATCTCAGATTTCCATTCAAAGTAGTTGAATAGAGTTAGGAATAGTAGTTGAAGGTGTTGATCCATTGATTTTTTCTGACTCCTTTGATGATATTTCACCTGCAAATAGAAACAATATACCTCTCCCTCAGATTCCCTGAGGCTATGATACCATGTAAAATTCCGAGACATGAGAGATCTAGAATCCAATGAGAAAAATAATACTAATCCAATGAATTTGAAAATAAACAAGGAATAGAGAGATAGAGAATAATTTACTCCACAAGAATTAATGTATTCACAATATCTTCAAAATTACAATGAGATCAATCCAATATGTAGAGAGGAATTGATCTTGTCACTAATAATAGCAACAACCACTAAAAGCAGTGTAAAAATGGCTAAAGCACATGCATAAACCTCTAAAATAGATAACCCACATCTAACATGAGTACGATAGGCTGAAAAGTGAGAGTTTACTAATTGATTAGCTAAACATGCAAAGTTTACTAAAGACAGGGGTGACTCCCTAAAATCAAGGGACAATTTCCTTGATTTAAGGAGGAAGTGTGCTCTCCTTCCTTTAGGTGTTTAAAATATGAATGGAGGTTGGAAATGAGTCACTAAGTGGAGTTGTAATTAATTAACTCAAGATTAACTCCATGTCAATATCCCTAAATTTAAGGAAAACTCCCTAAAAACAAGGAAAGTGTCTCCTACCCTCTTTAGAAAGTCGAATCAAGTGAGGGAAAATGCATTGGGATGCATTAACCAAGGTCTAGGTGCCTAAGACAAGTAATACACCAAGGGAAGTTAGGGTTATTCTCCAACATATTTTATAATCATATTGTAAAAGATTTGGAAAAAAATTCTTAGTAAACCAAAATGCTTTTAATTTTTTTTTTGCATAAACAATAGATTTTAAACAAAATTTAAAAAATCCTTTGATCTTCAAAAAACTTTGACAAAAATTATTGAAAGATAATATCAAGAATTTGATAGGAATTGTTTAAAAAACTTACTTTCAAAAAAATTCTCTTTTATATAGTAAGGAATTGCTTGTGAAAGTATTCACCTTGAAAATATTGTTCAAAAAATCCTCCACCTTGAAAATAATGTTCAATAAAGCCTTTAATATATAAATTGTTTCTCCAATAAAAACTTGAAATTATATAAGAATTCTTTTTCCCCTCAAAACAACAAAAACCTTGTTCCAAATAGCAAAAAAGTTGCTCCAAATAGCGAAAAAGTTGTTCCAAACTTCTCTTTAGTGGCTCCACATAAGCAAGAATATGAAGCGAGGGAATGAATTGTGCAAAAGAAGTTCGGCTGAAAGCATATTTATATGATTCCGTGCTAATCAATATGCCAAATGATGCGTGCCTTCATTTCTTTCCAATCGATGGAATTTTGTCACCACCTTTTCGGCTGAAAGTTTGAAAGTCCATTTATTTCTTATGACTTCCATTAGAAAACGTATTTCGTCCAATAAATTATTTTTTTTGGCCGAAATATTAGTGAATATAATAAATGTTATGTTTTTCACAATATCTTTCTTTTGGTAGAAAACAAAACTATTTGGAAACTAATTGTACCAACAATCAACACGTTTTGGATCAGTCCTGTCCTTCATATATTCTTTCTTTCTAATATTATGGTAAATATTAGAAATATTCATCCTTTTCATTAAGTTATCTGAAGTTACCCCTATGAATAACTCACACGATTGGTGCTCCACATCAGAGATGAATTTTCCCCAAACCATCGTAAGATTAAAACCATCTTCAATCATTTTTTCCACACTAGCTCGTATATCCAATGATGAATGTGGTCCATACTTGAATGTTTGAGTTCTACCCATTTCATTCTTCCCATGCCACATATCACTAGATTTATCAATATGACTACACTCGTTGTATATTAGAACAACATAATTTGAATGCACATAAAGTCGTTACACTATGAAGTGACATCTACAACCAACTTTAGTACTTTGATGTGGATTGTGTTTTGTTTTTGGTGATCCTTGTGGATTCATTGTAATCTCACAACCTAGGATTTTACGTTTGGACTCTGGTCGATATGCACACCAATAACTAGATAAGAACAATGTTAACAAATTAGGAAACATGCCCACAATTTTTTTGCATAATAAACTAGAATTAAAAGTTTATAATTATATTAAACAAATAAAGGCTCACTAGCATATTCTAGAAATGTGTTAACGTTGGCACATACAATCTACTCCACTTATTTAAATTGCTTTGTATTAAAAAAAAATGAGTGGAAGCATATTCATTTGATTTCTCCCCATTTATAAATTATTCAAGTCGACTATATGGAATAATAGCGACTTGATCCCCTCCAATTTGTGTGCATGTTAGATCTTTAGATAAAAATTCTATCATATCTTCTAGGTCTTCAATGTTCAACTCCATAATGTCTTATCACTTTCCAATATATATAATACCTATAAAAAATTGAAGTTTTTAGAGATCAAGACATACGACATTAAGTTTTTAAAAATATTTTACAATGCTCTCTAATACTTAATGTTGCATTACAATCCATTTTATGTGATCTAGTGTTCCATAATCCAATTGCCATAACACGATAAACTAAATTTTGGGACAATGATTAGATAATTAGATTTTGTTGACTCGTGTACTTACCATTTTGTAGAGGGACCAGTCAAGGTTCTCTGAAAGAGCCTCAATCAGATGGAACTTTCATTGATGCTATTTGATGCAGGAGCATCGCCAACAAGTGCAAGTGGAGGGCAGCTGGATATACACCAACACGCATTTTGAAGACATTTAAATTTAAAAGATGAAACATTAATGTAATAGCTGAAAGGATGTAATTATTCTTAAATGTTTTGGGGATTGTAATGCAGGTCTTGAGCGTTTCTCTCATCTGTCGGTTGTAGGCATTTAATGTAATAAATGTAAAGTAGTTGTACTCTTTAATTCGATAAGATAGATTAGATTTGTAGGAGGTAAAACTCAAGAAATATCTCTTGTATGTATTGTATTGTCATTCTCAGTTGTAAGTAGTAGAAGAGTAGAGCAAGAGAGCATAGGAGAGAAGAGCAGAACAAAGATTGTAGAAGTTGTTTGAGAAGATAGTTGTTGCTATAGAAACCATGTAAAAAATCATTTGAATTAATATAAGAATGCTTTGATCCAATTTCATGGTGTTTCTATGGTTACTGTTTGCATCTATTGAATGGTATGTTTACAGTTTTCTTATATTCTCTGTTATGCATTTGTTTTAATTCTTTATGTGTATGATTTCATGTTGAATGTGTGAAGTCTATGAGAGGAAGAGTATAAGTTTCAATTTCTCCTCATCCTGATAATTCTTGAAAGGAGTACAGTGAAGGTCTGCAAGGAGTGTGTTGACAAGATTCTGAGTTTTATCTCAGAAAATCTCAGGAGAGATAGAGTTGTTCTTATACCAACAGAAGTGCAAGTATAGCACAGAGCCGTGAAAGACATGCATAGTCCAGGTTGAAGTCTTATACTTTTCCAACCAAGTGAGTGGTTGAAGAAATTTTTTTGCAAGGAGTGCGCAGAGTTGGAGATATCAGATAATCAAGGATTATCGTAAGGGCTGCAAGGAGTGCATGCAATAATCCCTTAGAATCCTTGAGTTTGCAACAATAATCAAGCTCAGGAGGGATAGAGACTTGGAAAGTCTAGAGGACAAATGAGGGTCGAAGTCACCTCACAGAAATCAAACTCAGGAGAAAAGATGCTGAGTTATTTGGCGAGGAACTATTAAGAACCTGAATGGGCAGTGGAAATTCTTGGAGGGAGAAGCGTCGATTTTCCATGGACCGTCAGATCTAGTAGATATGCGGGAAGGAGAAGGCTGAGTGTCTTTCAACACTCGCAAAATCAGGAGAGATATCTATCGTTATATCCAGAGGAGCATGAGCCGTTGGTTGGGAACTCTGAAATATCGACATCTCGGGAGTCGGGAGAGTGGAGGAACTTTATACTCGGAGGTCACAAATCGCGAAATCCCAACGTGATTAGGGTCGTCAGATTGTGGGAGGTTAAGAACCGTTGATCTGTGGCGAGTAATTCGTTAGTTCGGATATCGAGAAAAGGGAGCAAAGTCACATCGCGAGTTCCCGACACATGAAATCCTGATGCACTCAGAGGTGGACCCCAGGGTTTGACTGGAGGTCATATGGTAGAATAATAAGGGAGGAGCTAGGGACCGTTATCCCATTTCGGGGTTTCGAGAATCGGAGGAGTCGGGTGCCTCGCAACGAAAGTTCGGAAATCGCGAAACTCGACGCGCCTTTTGGGGTTAAGGTTGTGGTCACGCCGGTGGTCTAATGCATGTTCACACGGGCGAAGCATATAAAAGGAGACCTGTGGTTATATGTGCGAAGGCTTCCAGCAAGGACCAAGAAGCGATCTCGGCTCGGGAATAGGAAGACCCAAAAGATTGGTAGGTCAAGAAGACCCTGTTGAGGTGGGGGTCTGTGTCAGGTGGTATCAGAGATAAAAAAAAAAAATTCTGTAGAGGGAATACAGAGGATCATTGTGATTGAATTCTTCGTGGACAGATTGAAACAATGTCGTCGAGGAGACGTCCAAAAATAACTTTACTCAATCCAGTCGTGGAAAGGGATATGAGGGAACTTCATGCTCGATTGGATGTTATGGAGATAAAATAGAGGCAAACACCTGATACTAGAGATATCAGTGAGGCCGAAAGTGAGAACAAAGCTAGAGTCGAAGAAGAAGTTGTAGTCGAAGATGTTGTAGAGGAACTCCTATTTAAAGCTATTGCAAGAATAGGTTCCAGAGATAAAATGGACATCCCGATGTATAAAGGAAACTTAGATGTTGAGGAGCTACTAGATTGGTTTAGAGCTCTGGATAAATAATTTGACTATGAGGATATCAATGAATATAAGAAAGTAAATCACGTTGTCACTAGACTGAAAGGGAACATAGCACTATGGTGGGATGAACTGCAGGCTGACAGGTGTTGCAAAGGAAAACAAATAATTAAAAGCTGGGATAGAATGGTAGAAAAGATGAAAGCCAAATTCATACCTAGAGATTACCAAATTGATATGTTCCGAAGAATGCAGAATTTGTGACAGAAAGGGATGACAATGAAGGAATACACTAAGGAGTTTTACAGGTTAAATATCAAAGTTTTTCATCACGAGAGTGATGATGAAAAAGTCTCCAGATACATGAATGGCCTGAGATATGAGATTCAAGATGAGATGAGCATGGTGACAATCAAGAATGTAGAAAGAAAGGTCAAAGGGGCAGAGGTAGAAGTCAGAGAAGAGGCAAAGCAATTGCCCAGGACATAGTACAGAAGCCCAAGGATGAAGAAAAGAAACCTCATAACCACCCAGAAAGGGGAGGATACTCACAAGGAGGATAGTATGCTGATAGGAACACTTTTCCTCGAGAAAGAGGAAGAGGAAGAGGAAGCGACAGAGGAGGTGAAATAAAGTGTTTTGTCTATGGAAAGATCGGACACAAATATTTTGAATGTCCCGACATAAAAAGAGATGGAGGAGGAGAATCTCACATTTCAGAAGTGTAAAGGCAAAATGTTGAGGAGAAGATGCAGAAGGTGGAAGATCCTTAATGATGAGGAAAATTCTCTTGAATCCAGAGAAAGAGATGGAGAACCCAGTCCAGAGGAACAACTTAGTTAGAACTTCTTGCAAGACCAAGGATAGGGTATTCAAGGTGATAGTTGATAGTGGAAGCATGGATAATTTAGTATCCACAAAGATGGTGGAAAAGATGGAGTTGGAGACAGTTGCACATGTAAGCCAATACAAAGTTTCGTTGTTGCAAAAAGGACATCAGGTAACTGTCACTAAACAATTTTTAGTTGAATTTAAGATAGGGGGATATAGAGATGAGATCTTATGTGATGTTATTCCCATGTATGTCTGTCATCTTCTTTTGGGAAGGCCATGGCAATATGACATAAATTTCATTCATGACGGAAGAAAGAACACATACACCTTGGAGAAGAATGGTAGGACACATATCTTGCTTCCAATTGAAGACAATAAGGAAAAAGTAGAAGCAAGCAATACTATACTTCTCATGAGTGGGAAGGAACTCCTTAGATAAGTCAAGAAAGATGAAGACATGTAGTTTGTTGTGGTAAGAAAACCTAGAGTCATCTTGACCAGTACTTCGGTAGATGATCTACCTGAGGAAATTCAGGAACTGTTGGAGAATTTCGTTGATATAGTGGTGGACGATTTACCTTGTTCATTTTCGCCCATTAGAAGTATAAGCCATAACATTGACCTTATAACAGGAGCGAGTTTACCAAACAAAGCAGTGTACAGATTGACGCCACAGGAGAATGAAGAGGTTAAGAAGAAAGTCCAAGATTTGATGGACAAAGGGTTGATCAGAGAAAGCTTGAGTCCATGCATTGTACCTACAGTGTTAAGTCCAAACAAGGATGGTGGATGGAGAATGTGTATAGACTCGAGGGATATAAACAAAATCACCATTAGGTATATATTTCCTTTACCCAGGATGGATGACTTGATGGATTGCTTGAGTAGAGCAAAGTTTTTTTCAAAAAATTATTTAAAAACTGGATATCATCAGATTAGAATGAGGGAAGGTAATGAATGGAAGACAACATTCAAGACGAATGAAGGGTTGTATGAATGGCTTGTCATTCCATTTGGCTTGACCAATGTGCCAAGTACTTTTATGAGATTGATGAACAAAGTCTTGAAAGATTTCATTGGGAAGTTTGTAATTGTATATATTGATGATATACTGATCTTCAGTAAGACTGAGGAAGAACATTTGAGATATTTAACTCTAGTGAGGAGGAGGTTGCAGCAAGAGAAATTGCTGATAAATCTAAATAATTCATCTTTTATGAAGACAGAGCTTATTTATTTGGGTTTTTTGATCTCTTTGAATGAGTTGAAGATGGATCCTGAAAATTTAAAATAAATCAAAGAGTGGTCATCACCAAGGAATATATTTGAAGTCAGTAGCTTCCATGGACTAGCCAATTTTTACAGAAAGTTCATCAGGAATTTTAGTGGAATTTGTGCACCAATGATGGACGCAGTCAAGAAGAGACATAAATCTTTTCATTGGATAGAGGAAGCAAAGAAACGTTTCGAGTTGTTAAAGGAGAAGATAACTGGACAACCAGTTCTAGTTCTGCCATAGTTCAGTAAACCATTTCAAGTGAGATGTGATGCAAGTGGATTTGTTATTGGAACAGTCTTAATTCAAGACAATAGACCAGTTGCATACTTCAGTGAGAAGCTGAACGATGCCAAAAGAAATTATTCCACGTATGATAAGGAGTTTTATGCATTCATACAAGCGTTAAAGAAATGGAGGCACACATGGTGCCAAAAGAGTTTGTTTTGTATAGTGACAACCATGCCTTACAGTTTATAACCAAATAGGAAAAACTGAACCAGAAACATGCAAAATGGTTTGAATTTATGCAGAACTTTACTTTTGTTATAAAGCACATTTTTGGAAATGCTAACAAGGTCACTGATGCATTGAGTAGGAAATGTTTGATTTTGTAGGAGTTTCAAGTGAAGACCTTAGGTTTTGATAGCCTTAAGGAAATGTACAGAGATGATTCAGATTTCAAGGACGCTTATGAAGCGTGTGAGAATCATGTTCTGAGAGATAGAAGACAATGGATTGAATACTTGATTTAGGACTATTATTTGAAGAAAATCAGTTGTGTATCCTGAAAAGTTCTATGAGAGAAAACCTTTTGAAAGAAAAGCATAGTGGGGGATTGGCTGAACATTTCGGCCATGAAAAAAAATTTGCACAACTAAACAGTTTGTATTATTGGCTAGGAATGAGGACATATGTCAAGAATTTTGTCAAAAGATGTAGAATTTTCCAGTACACAAAGGGAAAAAGACAAAATACAGGGTTGTATCAACCATTGACAATACCAGAGAGGCCGTGGGGCACGGTAAGCATGGATTTTTTGTTAGGATTACCAAGGACATAGAGAGGTTGTGATTCCATATTCGTGGTAGTTGAAAGATTCTAAAAAATGGAACATTTCATTCCATATTAGAAAACCAGTGATGCAACACGCATTGAAAATCTGTTTTTTAGAGAAGTTGTTTGACTTCATGGTTTACCCGAGAGTATTGTTTCAGACAGAGATACCAAATTTGTTGGTCATTTCTGGAGGAAACTATGGAAAAAGATGGGGACAAATATATATTTTAGCTCAACATATCACCCTCAGACAGATGGACAGACTGAGGTAGTAAATCAAATTTTTGGAGACTTATTGAGGAGTTTAGTAGCTGAACATCATAGTGAGTGGGATTAGATTCTGTCGCAAGCAGAATTTGCATATAATGACTCACCTAACTGGAGCACGAGACAAAGCCCATTTGAGATAATGTATGGAATGCAACCAAAAGGAGTATCTGGGTTGAGAGACTTAGAGCAGAATGAGTTCAAGAGTGTTGGAGTGGAAGATTTTTCTGCAGAGATGCAAGAGCTCCACAGTAATATTAAAGAGCGGTTGCAGAGTTCTAACCAGGAATACAAGAACAACGAAGATCAACACAAGAGAGATCTTCAATTCGAAGTGGGAGATTTAGTTTTGGCACATCTCAGGAAAGAAAGATTCCCAAGGGGAACGTATAATAAGTTGAAGATGAAAAAGATAGGGCCATGTAAGATTTTACAAAAATTTGAGGCCAATGCTTACGAAATAGAATTGCTAGATGATGTGGGCATATCACCCATATTCAACATAGAAAATATGTATCCTTACAAAGAAGATGAAACATACGGGGAAGAGAATCAAAAGGAAGTTCAATGGGTCAAACAGATGCATGTAGCCAAAAATACGCAGATGGAAAAGGTCATTGACCAGAGAATTGGCAAGAAGACCTGGAAGAAGACATATTTTGAATATTTGGTAAAGTGGAAAGGACACCTAATTGAAGATGCCAGTTGGAAAAGTGAAGAAGATATCCATAAACATGGATAGACGGTGCAGGAGATCATGGAAAGGAGTCCATGGATTTTTCATCCAAGACGAGTATCATGCAGGAGCATCACCAACAAACTCAATTGGAGGGCAGGTGGATATACACCAATGCACATTTTGAAGACATTTAAATTTAAAATATGAAACATTAATGTAATAGATGAAAGGATGTAATTGTTCTTAAATGTTTTGGGGATTGTAATGCAGGTCTTGAGTGTTTCTCTCATCTGTCGGTTGTAGGCATTTAATGTAATAAATGTATAAGTAGTTGTAGTCTTTAATTCGATAAGATAGCTTAGATTTGTAGGAGGGGAAACTCAAGAAATCTCCCTCGTATGTATTGCATTGTCATTCTCAATGGTAAGTAGTAGAAGAGTAGAGAAAGAGAGCATAGGAGAGAAGAGGAGAACATAGATTGTAGAAGTAGTTTGAGCAGATAGTTGTTGCTATAGAAACCATGTACAAAAGCATTTGAATTAATATAAGAAAGCTTTGATCCAATTCATGGCGTTTCTATGGTTACTGTTTGCATCTATTGAATGGTATGTTTACAGTTTTCTTATATGCTCTGTTATGCATTTTTTTTAATGCTTTATGTGTATGATTTCATGTTGAATGTATGAATCCTGTGAGAGGGAGAGTATAAGTTTCAATTTCTCCTCATCCTAAGAATTCCTGCAAGGAGTGCAGTGAAGGTCCGCAAGGAGTGCATTGACAAGATTATGAGTTTTATCTCAGAAAAGATCAAGAGATATAGATTTGTTCTTATACCAAAAAAAGTGCAAGTATAACACAGAGTCGTAGAAGGTCTGTGCAGGCTAGGTTGAAGTCTTAGAATTTTTCAACCAAGTGAGTGGTTGAAGAACTTTTGTCGCAAGGAGTGTGCAGAGTTGGAGATATAAGATAATCAGGGATTATCGTAAAGGCCGCAAGGAGTGTGTGCAAGAATCACTTATAATCCTCGAGTTTGCAGCAAGAATCAAGCTCAGGAGGGATAGAGACTTGGAAAGTACAGAGGACAGATGAGGGTCGAAGTCACCTCATAGAAATCAATATCAGAAGGAAAGACACCGAGTTATTTGGTGAGGAACTATTGAGAGCCTGAACGGATGATGGAAATTATCGGAGGGAGAAGCGTTGATTTTTCATGGACCATCAGATCTAGTAGATCTATGGGAAGGATAAGGCTGAGTGTCTCTCAACACTCGCAAACTCAGGAGAGATAGACACCATTAGATCCAGAGGATCATGAGCCGTTGATTGGGCACTTTGAAATATTGGCATCTCAGGAGTCGGGAGAGTGGAGGAACTTGCTACTCGGAGGTCGTGAATCAAGAAATCCTAATGTGATCAAGGCCATTAGATCGTGGGAAGTTCAAGACCATTGATCTTTGGCGAGTAAGTCGAAATTTCGGATATCGGGAAAAGGGAGAAAAGTCACATCGCGAGTTCCCAACACATGAAATCCCGACGCACTCGGAAGTGGATCCCAAGGTTTGACTGGAGGTCATATGGTAGAAGAATAAGGGAGTAGCTAGGGACCGTTAGCCCATTTTGGGGTTTCAGGAATTAGAGGAGTCAGGTGCCTCACAACGAAAGTCCCAAAGTCGTGAAACCCGACACGCCTTTTGGAGTTAAGGCTATGGTCACGTCGATGGTCATGTGGAGTGGAGGCTCACATCTAATGCATGTTCGCGTGGGCGAAGTATATGAAAGGAGACATGTGGTCATATGTGTGAAGGGTTCCAGCAGGGACCAAGAAGCCATATCGACTCGAGAATAGGAAGATCCAAAAGACTGGGAGGTCAAACAGACCCTGCTGAGGTGGGGGTCTGTGTCACTATTGGATGAGCAACAAAGGTGAAAAGTATCATGTGATTTATCAAGTTCTTGCCAAACTTCACCTCAAATTTGGGAATATCTAAAGTTAGTTTGGTAAACATGGGTGGATAGGCTATCTTGTGTAAAATAGGGTCATTAGATAACTTCCTCAAATATGGAAGATTCAACGAAGCCATGTATGGCATATTTGGTGTGCATGGTGAGGTGTCAAAACACCCACCATCAGAATGTGTGGTTGAGAACTAGTTCCTATTGATGACGAGCCTCCCAATGGGGTGTTAGGGTGAGTGGTGCTTAAAAAGACTGATCCAAGTAGGGATTCTATATATGCACATTTATGGAAGTGGTTGTCTTCTGTAAATGAAAATTATGTATATGTATGTTTCTATATGTCTACATATATGGAAACACGCATATACAGAAGCCAAATTCCATAAATGTGAATATATGGAAGGCTTCCATATATGCACATTTAGGGAAATCATTGTCTTTCATAAATGTGCATTTACAAAAGTGGTCAACTTCCATAAATGCACATTCTGTATATGTAGGAATATATGGAAGTCGACTTCCATATATGTGCATATACAAAAACGCTTCCGTAAAAGTGCATATAAAGCAGCACTTCCATATATGCGTGCTTCCATAAAGGTGCATATACAAAAGATATTACATATATGCATGCTTCTGTAAAGGTGCATATACGAAAGAAATTTCATATGTGTGTGCTTACGTATATGCACGCTTTCATATATGGTGGCTTCCATATATGTGCATATACAAAAGAACTTTCATAAATTCACATATATGGAAGTTGACTTCCATATATACGACTTTTGTAAATGTGCATTTATGGAAGGATTCTATAAATGCACATGTAGGTTGGCTTTCGTATATGCGCATATATGAAAACACACATATATGAAAGACAACTTTCGTAAATGCGCATATACGGAAGTTGACTTCCATAAAATCTGCATATATGGAAGTTGGCTTCTATAAATGCGCATTTAGTGAAGTGACTAGTTTCCATAAATTCCCATTTAGGGAAGTGGTCGGTTTCCGTAAATGCACATTCCATAAATGTATGCATATATGGAAGTTGAATTCTGTACATACAGATATATGAAAATGCTTCTGTAAATATGTGTATATGGAATCCGATTTTAATATATATGCACTTTCGTATATGCGTACTTTCATATATGTTGGCTTCCATATATGCACATATACAGAAGCACTTCCGCAAATGCGCATATACAGAAGTTGATTTACATATATTAGACTTTTGTAAATGCGCATATATGTCTACTTTTGTAAGTGCACATAATATGAGAGACACATATACAGAAGTTGGCTTCCATATATGTGTATTAAGGAAAATGGTCGACTTCCATAAATGCACATTTTGTAAATGCACGCATATACGGAAATTGAATTCCTTATATACACATATACATAAGTGCTTCCATAAATGTGCATATATAGAAGTTGTCTTGTATCTATGCACGCTTCTGTATCTGTATATGTATATTTTCATATATGTTGACTTCCATGTATGTGCATATACAGAAGCTAAATTTCATATATATGACTTCCATAAATATACATGTATGGAAGTCGTCTTCCGTATATTCGTATTTATGGAAGTCAAATTTCATATATATGTATTTATGGAAGTCGGCTTCCATATATACACATACACGGAAGTGCTTTCATAAATGTACATATACGAAAACTAAACTCCATCTATACATGCTTTTGTATATCGCATTGAAGGAAACTCTTCCATGTATGAACATTTATAAAAGCACTTCCGTATATGTGCACTTCCAAAACCAAACGTTCTCCATTCTCATAAATATTTTCATTCTAAATAAACATTAACATGGTTTTTGAAAGGGACTTCATTTTTTTTTATAGTATTTTATCATACTAGAAAATTAGTAACATTTAATCTAGTTTAAATATTTCTAGCGAGGAAAAAGCATGAAGATAGATTATGGAAAAGAACAAATTATAAATGAAGTGCATAGTGAACACTGGTGATTGGGAGTTTTTTCTAGCCTTAAATGTTTAGTTAAAATTTTATTATATATTTTTTTAATTCCATATATTGGGTTTAAAATATTTGGGGAATGGCTACTAATATGAAACATGTCATGGAAACAAAAAAAACGTCCATGGTGAGATTTTTTCTAGCCTCTATTAGATAAAATTTGTTTTGTGTTTCAAAATTTTTAGAGCTTCGTTTTAATATTTTTTAGTGTGACTATTTAAATGAAATATGTTATGAAAAATAATACAAATTGGGTGATTGGGATCATTTTCTATTCATGTGATAATTAACAAACTTAAAGAAATGACTATTTAAATGAAATATGTTACGAAAAAATAACACAATTTGGGTGATTGGGATCATTTTCTATCAATGTGATAATTAACAAACTTAAACAGAGGAAAATGTTAACAAACTTAAAGAGAGGAAAAAGTTTAGGGGAAATATTGTTTATCGAACCCAAGTCACATGTAATGGAATATTTGGTATTATATCTAATGTTTAACATTGTGTAAAGAAGTGCACATATTCAAACGATCATTAGATAATGATGTGATATTTATTAGTTTCTTCCTTTCTCTTCATATATAATTTTTTTTAGAAATAAATGTTTTTAATGTTTTTTTATTAATTCAAAAGGAAAAGAAGACCTTATTAATGTGCATTAAATCATTCACAACATTAAATATTTATGTTTTTATATAACTTTCATCTTCCTCCCGCATGTCTATCAAAATTATGAGTTAATTGTTCCAATTCTTTAAACTAAGTATACTAGCACAATTTTTATAATATCATGCATCTGACTCCTACAAATATAAATTGTTCAACAACATAAGAGTCACTTACAAAAATTATTATAGTCATCCATAATATCGTAAGAGAGTCTAATGACAATCTAATCTAATGTGCCTTGGACCTGTTGAACTGTACCATCCTGAAAATTAGTAAGGGAGATTAAACCTTATGCTAAATGAAGTCTTTCCTTTGAATTTGCATATGCTAGAATATTTAATTTTCTAAAAATATGACCAATTTTAATTGAGTTGAAAGTTCTCCTGAGTTCCTTCAGGAGGTGATCGATGTTATGCAAATGGATATTGTGAAGAGACTGCTTACCTAACATCCAGTTGACAACCAACGAAGAATCCCCAAATATTTGCAAATCATGAACCCCTTTATCCTTTTCCATGCAATATAAAGTCCTTAGTGGCAACAATTCAACTTTGTTATTTGTTTAAAAAAAAAGCATTTTATTTTATTTTTAATTTATGTGCATTTCATTTAAATATTTAAATAATAGGTTTAATTCATTAGCTACTATTTTTCAAGTAATTACATTTTATTAATTAATTATATAGTCTCAAATTACATCGTATAAATATATGTTTTTTATTGATTTAGAATGTATATATTTTTTATTTTTTTTTAATGAATAAAAAATATTAATTAATAACAACATTACCAAATGAAAAGGAAAATATAATAAATTAATGATAACAACTATCAAAGTTAAGAATATAGTTATATAGTCCATGTTTCTTCACATAATCCAAATAATGTTTTATTACATTAAAACAAACATGCCCTTTACCGAATCGTGTTTATGTTACAAGAGAAAAACATATTTTTTCTAAAAAAGTCCTCTAAATGTTTTCATCTTTATGTTGTATCCAATCCCTAGTAATCCTGAAAACCAAAAATAAAATAACGTAGAATTAATAATATTTTGACTATGTTACATAATTTAAAAAATCAAATCAATAATATTATATGTAATTCATAATCAAAATATGTGAGAAAAATATGTGAGAATGATTTCATAACTCTTTTATTATTTAATATACATGCTAAAAGAATGAATGATTCATGTAGTAAGGATGTCATAACTCTTTATTATGTAATGTACATGTTAAAATAATATGTGATTCATGTAGCATTGTTTGTATTAGTAAATCAAAATAATTATTATTACAATTACTTGTCAATAACTTTAATGTTAAATTTATTTTTTATCAAACCTTACATGTTCAAATTTGGAATTAATGGGATTGTTCGCTTCTTTGGGTCAATTTCTTGGATTGCTACATCATTTTCTTAAGCTTATAACATAAACCATTAAAACAAAATAAAATTAGTGTTCATTGCAAGACACAATGCACTACATATTTGATTAAATAAACTTTAATTGAACTATACAAATAATTTTACAACTTTTATTTATCGACAATAATTTTAAATGTGTACTTATGTTACCCTCGAAAATATCATCAGAAAATAATTGAAGTTGGCAATGTCAAACATTACAAGGTTCATTTTGAGATGTGGATCCCTCAACTATAAAAACAATCATACAACACTTCTACAACCACATTGAGGCTAATAATATAACTCATGTCATGTAAAAAAAATTAAAATCTCTAATTACAATACATGTATTGTATGGAACACAATGTTGCACATGATTAGAGGTTTGTTTCACATTCCTATTATCTTTTGAAGAAATTAGTTCCATTTGCTTGTCCATGGTCTTCCTTGACTTTGGGAAAATTTGTCCAACCCTTTGAAATTGTGGTTTATGTTGATTATTTGGGTTGGTTGTCATTGATGTCAACCCTTGAAGAAAGTCTGATAGTGAATTCCAGTAGCACAAAGGTTTGGTTAATGGACCCACGTTTGTTTCATTGATAATGGTATGGGTTTTGATATATTTGTAGGTAAAACTATTCTAGATGGATATTACATGTCATGCCATTTTCGGTGGTATGTGGTGTTATCGCCCTCCAATTTCTCAGGTTGAGGAGGAAATCGACAGGGGTAACCACAAAACTTCTTTGAGTCAAGGATCTAGCCCTCCAAGACTCAGAGAGGGATCTCTATGTCTGATATAACTTTGTTTATGTGTGGATCTTAGGCTAGCTATGCAGAACATGAGTTTATTTATGGATTTTTGAATTGTTTTGGTTGAGACATAAAAAGGACCATTGGGCAAAATGGAGCCAAGGATAAAAGATGATTAAATGAATAAATAATAGAGACATATGTAGCCAGGAAAGACAGTCATATTAGTGGATTCTTATAATTTGTGAGGTGGAGAGAGGAAAAAGATCAGGGATCATCTCAAATGTAGAGCATAATTTATCTGAATTTTGCATTCAATCTTCAGAAGAAAGCATAAACATTGTATTTAAGCTAGATCAAGGTGTTCATGAAAAATCATGAGAATACTCTTCTTATAAGAAATGAGAACAGAAAAACAATATGAAAAACTAAGGAACAACAACTTACATCAGAGAAAACTTCACCACAGAAAATGACACAAGTATATGAAAAATAAATTCTTTGTTTTCATTCATTACGGTCAATTAAAGCCTGTGAGAATTTTTACATTTTTGGTCATCCCAAGTCCCTTGACTAATCAAAAGTTTGTGGCTTTATAGCCTTTACATCAGATATCCAGATCCTAGAATATTAGATCAAATTTACTTGAAATAGAAAGTCAAAACTGATACAAAAGAATAGGAAAGTATCCTATAAAATAGGTCAACTCCTTATCGCAAGAGATCTTCATGTCCTTCAAAGTATTCAACAGGTGTAGTAAGCCTTCGAAGGCTAATGGATCTTCATAAGATGTGGGATAAGTCGAAATTGCCACTTTTGGACCAAAAACATTTTTTTGCCGAGAAAATAGGTAACCAATTTAACCTTTCCACCTTGCTAGGCACCTCCAAAATCAAAACAGAACCTTGATAATGATGAATTTAATTATTATCTATCATTTAGAACTATCCTTGAGGCATTTGGATAAGAAAAACTTGGATCTGTGCGAAAACAATGCTTCTTTTCCATGTCTGTGCTTTCGGCGGCTAATAGAGGAAAAATCTGAGCCTCTTAGCCACCGAAAGCTCTGCTTTCAGTGGCCAATGAATAGTTGAAATGTTTGCCTAAGCCACCGAAAGTCCTGTTTTAGTGAAAATTAACAAAATTGCAAAATACCTTTTGTCTTGGCTTTAAAACACTTCAGGTATGATCTTCTGAAGCCATTGCTTCTTGAGAAGGTTCTGGAATTTCTGTAGGGTTGTTGGCTGCCTTTGTATCATTCAAACGGATGGTTTCACTTTCTAGGGTTTCAAGATCAACAGGTGTTTGAGGCTGAGGTCTTGAAGGCATGGCTTGCAATCTCAATAATCTGACCTTTTTCTTCAAATGCTTAACTAATCTCCACAAATTATGATTGTCCTTTATGATCCTCCTATTTTTCTTCTTTTCCTTTACATTTTCAAGTGCCAATATTTCCAAGGCTGCACTGATTTCTGTGAAATTCTTTGATAGAGTCTCGTATCTAACCTTTAACACCCTCTTTAACACTTCTTGTTGTGTTATTTTCTCTTTGAGTTTCTTAATCTTCTTTGATCTGTTCTGCTTCTTTTTGTTGCTAGATGTTTCACCTTTTTCAAGACTTGTGAAAATCTCAAATTTTGGTGCTTGCTCCATGGAGAATTCTATATTTTCATCAACAGGGACTTCTTCTTTTTATGGTTCTTCATCTGAATCTGAATATGGAAAATTTAGAAAGTTTTTCTTCTTTGGTGCAGCCTGCTCTGTGTCTTCATTAAAATCTAGCTTCTTCTTTTCTTTCTTAGGCTTGGAAGATGAAGTATCATGCTCAGATGCCACTAGAGAGATAGATCGCCTCTTCCTTTTACCACTCCTAGGAGTAGATGACTTCCTTGAAGAAGATCTATTTTTTTTCCTCTGGCTATAGATCTGCCTGAAACTCATTCCAAAATAAGAAGTGGCCCCAATCCTTGTTCCTTCTCTGCAACAACTCACAGATCAATAGCTTGATCAAGGCATGATGAGACAATCTACCTTCCACCTTGCTGGGTTTGGCTTTAACTTGGTGAGCCATATTAGTCAGGCTCCTGTGAAGATAATAAGGCAGATTGAGTGGGTTCCTACCAATGAAATGGTTCATGAGTTTAAAGTGATAGATCATCACCCTATTGTATCTACCTTCACAAGTTATATAAACAAGGATGGCCTTTAACAAGTGTTTCCATTTCTCTTCAAGAAAAGACATAGGAATGTCTTTCTTCCATATCAAACACTTGTGATCTGGTTTCAAGTAGGACCTAAATTCAACATCCTTTGTAATAGTGGTTTTGAACCAGTTTTCTCCAGTCCTTGGAAGCTTTGTCACTTCACCTATGAGGGCTTCATCCACTTGGAATTCATCTTGGGCAATGGCTACTTTTCTTCCATCAAAAGTCAGAGAAAAAGATTATGCCACTTGTTGATGAGAGATCTTCATTTTTTTACAAAATTTGTAGCAACCTACATCCTTGAAGAGATGACACACCTCTGGGTGTGATTCCAGGTAACCAATATCATCAAGATCCTTCCTCAAATATGGTCCTCCTCTTTTCATTTGCTGGAATGCTCTTGTACCTGCAATTGGAAATTTGGGCTTGGAGGGAGACCACACAACACAGAATTAGGGAGGTTTGGTTCAACTGCGACAGAGACAACAAATATGGGATATGCATTAAGGAAGGGCCTGATTACAAGGGATGTGAAAGGGCAATTTAAGATTTGAAATAATCATGATTGGTGAACTCGAATGATAGGAAGTACACAACCATGCGATTTTATGAAACAAAAGTTTAAAAAAGATTTGATATATCACACAGAGATGAGATCTAAGTCTTCAATCGTCCTTCTTTTTATCTTTTCGGTGGATAATTGCAATCATATCACTTTACTTTCGTCGATTAGGGCACGCTATGAGACTTATTGACCGTTTCCAAGCTTCTGCGATTTCGGTGGCTAAAATAGCCCCAAAATTTGGGTTTAAGTTTCTGAAAGCTAGGGCTTTCGGTGGCTTAGAAGTGCTTTTGGAGAGACACTTAGCCACCGAAACTTGTAATTTGAACTTTTTAAAATAAAAACCAAATCCAATGTTTTTAAATCTTTATTACAAACATAAGGCTCTCAAAAATGAACCTTAAAAAATTTAGGAATGTATTTTTCAATGACTTCCTATCACCTAAATAAACATAACTTGGGACAATTTATTCCATGAGACAACCAGACTATCAAGCTAGGAACTTCATCATGAAACCGACCAATCATATCTGAATCATCAAGTCTCCTATCATTATAGGACACTAACATAGGCTCCAATTGGGGATGGCGTCTCCTGAGGAGGTGTCAAGAATCCCAGCTCTCTGGATTTGTAAATCAGTGCCTTATCCATTGGGTTGATCCCACAACCTGTATTTTGATCTGTCCTTCACCCTAGTGACCGAAAATCAACTAATTATTCATCTCGACTTTGACTGAGTCTTTGAAGTAAAACATAAAGAAAAAAAAACCACATACTTGCCCAACAAGCTTATTTGTGTATGGTAAATCTGTTAAAAACGTTGATCTGTTGATCTTATTTATATACATACACCCTATTCTAATCCCGAGAATGTTTGATCCTAATCAATATGAGACATCCAATATAACTCAGATGTAGATTGGGTAATGATATGTGATAAGGATTTCCATATTGATCTCCCTTACATGAGAATTGATCAATCTAAAAAAATACTAAACTACTGAAAATGTGTTGTGGACCCTCCACAGAAATTTTCTCCATTTACATACCTATAGGATCGAAACAGACCCGATTTGTTTCTTGGCATTTGCAATCAGTCCATTCCACCTCCTAACCTTGAGTTGCTCAAGAGGTCTTCCAATATTCAAACATTTCAAGATGCGTTTTCATTTCATCTGATGGGTTTTGAACTGATATTTCTGTTGAACAAGTCAATGGGGAAGACTATCTGATCATATCCATATCATAACAATTTTTTAATTCATTAGGAGTGATTGAAACCAAACTTTGAAAAAATACATTATCCAAAATATCAACTATAGGATCATAAAATGCTTTTGATTACTGTGGAATGGGCTTTGTTGGCACTTCATGGCTCATACTATGACTTTCAACTAAAATCTGACCAATATTCCCTCTCAAAATTTGAAATGATTTGAAGCACAGAGGCGGTGAATCAAAATGGCTCAGCTCATCACCTTTTTCAGGCTTCAGGATTCCATCTGATATTTGGCCTTCAAAAAGATTTAGTGGTTGTACCTCTGGATCAACTTCCATATCATCCTTGTTCTCCTCAACTGATGCATTAGAACATTCCTCTTTCTTACTGTTTACAGTCTGCTGGCAATTTTTCCTCATGAATGAGGCAAAACATAGGGGCATGTAGTTTGCATTTTCGTTAAAATTTTATGCACATTCCTCCTTCAAAATTTGATGTGAATTAACCCCTAATGGTACAGAGTTACATTTTGGTTCTTCAAATCCCGTTTCGGGCTCTAAATTTTTTTCTGAACTTTGAAAATTGGATAAACTTGGTGATTGCAATCTTGGATTTGAAATGTCCTTTTTATCAACACTAACCTCCTTCACTATCTCATTAAAAGGTTTTCCTTCTTTGATATTTACCACTTGTTCAGAAATTTCCTTTAAAAATTCAAAAGAAGAGAAGCTTAAGGGTAGAGTTTGTCCACTTACCTCAAAACTTTCTACATCCTGATCAGGGTTGTCATCGTACCAATAAAGCTTGGGTGAATCCTCCATGGATGAAATGCCATTGAACATGCATATCATATCATGATAATCTTCCTCCATCTTCTGGTTTTGAACTTCATCTTTAACTGTATTGTGGATTGAGCACATGAAGTAATCCTTTGGTGGTTCAGAATACTGAGGCTGGGTTGCAAAGTGTTTGGGGACATTGATCCTTGCCCGTTCTGGCACTAATGGAACATAATATATTCTAACAACAAGTTCATATTTCCTGCTAATATTATGCATCATCTCTTCTACAGTGTTGGCCAGAACATCTAGTTTAACTTCTGAAGATGTCATCCGTTCATTTTTTGTTCTATCTTTTTCTTTTGCCTCTAACTTTGCCCTTCTGTCCAGCAAGTTAGCTTCCACATCAAGCTCAATATTTTTCATTTCTTCAAGGGTTGAAGTGTTACTTTCTCTTAATTGGAATGTCATCTCAGGATCAAAGGAATCTGGGTAATGCAAGTGAGCTTATCCTGGGGGTGGCCTTATATTAGCAGGTATTGCATGATATACCTTATTGAATCTTGCTGAAAACTGATGTATTGTCTCCCTTGGCTGTCTTTTCAAATGTTCATACTCTTCTAGGATGAGAAATATATTTCCCATGATCACCCATCGGTCCAATAAAACTTGCAAGAACTGATGGAAATTGCTAATGCTTGCAGCTGGGAGATTTTTAAACCAATTTTTAACTTTACCTTGCAAAGACAAGGAAAACATCCTAATATAGACATCGTCATCTTCAACCTCATAAAGGTCAAGGAAATCTTCAAACCTCTGGATGTGTTTTTCAATAGTAATATTGGCATTCTCTCCATTAAACCTGGGTAGATTTTTTCTATAATTGGCAAGGAGGTTATGGAGGATAGGAGGCAAATCTAGGGGCTTGTATATGTCTAGGATTTTGGCAGGCACTGAAGGTGAAGAAAGAGGCTTACAACCATCCAGAGGTTTAGCAAGAGTAGGAGATAAAGCATGAGGCTTATGTCTCACTAGGATTTCTACAGGTGCATTTGGGATGTGTACAGGTGTATGCGTATGTACATGATCCACAATTTGGGGCTTAGTCTCTTGAGGCTCATCAATTAGCAAGTGGTCAACACAATCTTCGGCAATGTACTTTTGATGAGGCTTAGAATAAGATAGAACATAATTACATATAAAACCAAAGATGTCTTGAATGCAACTTGGGCCTGAGTACCTGATCTTTCTAGGCTTCTTGATCATGCTTCAAGTTCTTCCTCCAGTGGAGTATTTGAGTTGGCATTGTCTTTTGTTTGGTCACTGTCCACCATTAGTGATCAAATCTGGAACTTTGAAGTGTACTACTGGGGAAATTCCCCAGTATGGTCGCCATTCTGTTATCACCCTGTAATTTCCCAGGCTGAGGAGGAAATCGGCAGGGGTAACCAGAAAACCTCTTTGAGTCAAGGATCTAGTCCTCCAAGACTCAGAGAGGGATCTCTTTGTCTGATATAACTTTGTTTATGTGTGGATCTTAGGCTAGCTATGTAGAACATGGATTTGTTTATGGATTTTGGAACTGTTTTGGTTGAGACATAAAAAGGACCATTGGGAAAAATGGAGCCAGGGATAAAAGATGATTAAATGAATAAATAACAGAGACATATGTAGCAAAAAAAGACAATCATATCAGTGGATTCTTATAATTTTTGAGGTGGAGAGAGGTAAAGATCAGGGATCATCTCAAATGCAGAGCATAATTTATCTGAATTCTACATTCAATATTTAGAAGAAAACATAAACATTGTCTTTAAGCCAGATCAGGGTGTCCATGAAAAATCCTAAGCATACTCTTCTTATAAGCATACTTTTCTTCAAATGCTTAGCTAATATCCACAACTTATGATTGTCCTTTATGATTCTCCTCTTTTTCTTATTTTCCTTTACATTTTCAAGTGCCAATCTTTCCAAGGCTGCACTAGTTTTTGTGAAATTCTTTGATAGAGTCTCTTATCTAGCCTTTAACACCCTCTCTAACACTTCCTGTTGTGCTATTTTCTCTTTGAGTTTCTTAATCTTCTTTGATCTGTTCTGCTTCTTTTTGCTGCTAGATGTTTCACCTTTTTCAAGACTTGTGAACATCTCAGTTTCTGGTGCTTGCTCCATGGAGAATTCTATATTTTCATCAACATGGACTTCTTCTTTTTCTAGTTCTTCATCTGAATCTGAATATGGAAAATTTAGAAAGTTTGTCTTCTTTGGTGCAGCCTGCTCTATGTCTTCATTAAAATCCAGCTTCTTCTTTTCTTTCTTAGGCTTGGAAGATGGAGTATCCTATTCAGATGCCACTGGAGAGATATATCTCCTCTTCCTTTTCCCACTCCTAGGAGTAGAGGACTTCTTTCAAGAAGATCTCTTTTTGTCCTCTGGCTGTAGATCTGCCTGAAACTCATTCCAAAATAAGAAGTGGCCCCAATCCTTGTTCCTTCTTTGTAGCAGCTCATAGATCAATAGCTTGATCAAGCCATGATGAGACAATCTACCTTCCACCTTGTTGGGTTTGTCTTTAACTTGGTGAGCCATCTTAGTCAGGCTCCTGTGAAGATAATAAGGTAGATTGAGTGGGCTCCTACCAGTGAAATGGTTCATGAGTTTAAAGTAATAGATCATCACTCTAGTGTATCTAGCTTCACAAGTTATATAAACAAGGATGGCCTTTACCAAGTGTTGCCATTTATCTTCAAGAAAAGACATAGGAATTTCTTTCTTCCATATCAAACACTTGTGCTCTGGTTTCAAGTAAGACTTAAATTCAACATCCTTTGTAACAGTGGTTTTGAACCAGTTTTCTCTAGTCCTTGGAAGCTCTGTCACTTCAGCTATGAGGGCTTCATCCACTTGGAATTTCTTCTTCCATCAAAATTCAAAGCAAAAGCTTCTTCCATCAAAATTCAAAGCAAAAGCTTCTTCCACCTGCTGATGAGAGCTCTGCACTTTTATACAAAATTCGTAGCAACCTGCATCCTTGAAGAGATGACACACCTCTAGGTGTGATTCTAGGTAACCAATATCATCAATCTCCTTCCTCAAAGTTTGTCCTCCTCTCTTCATTTGTTGGAATGCTCATGTACCTGCAATTGGAAATTCGAGCTTGGAGGGAGACCACACAACGCAGAATTAGGGAGGTTTGGTTCAGCTGCGATAGAGATGAGAAATATGGGATATGCATTAAGGAAGGGCCTGATTATGAGGGATGTGAAAGGGAAATTTAATATTTGAAATAATCATGGTTGGTAAAATCGAATGATAGGAAGTACATAGCTACGTGATTTTATGAAACATAAGTTTAAAAAATATTTGATATATCACGCAGAGATGAGATGCAAGTCTTCAATCATCCTTCCTTCTATCTTTCCGGCGGCTAATTGCAATCAGATCACCTTACTTCCATCGATTCGGGCACGTGATGAGACTTATTGACCTTTTCCAAGCTTCTGCGATTTCGGTGGCTAAAAAGCCCCGAATTTTGGGTTTAAGCTGCCGAAAGCTAGGGCTTTTGGTGGCTTAGAAGCACTGTTGGAGAGGCACTTAGCCATCGAAACCTGTAATTTGACTTTTTTGAAATAAAAACCAAATCCAATGTTTTTAAATATTTATTACAAACATAAGGCTCTAAAAAATGAACCTTAAAAAATTTAGGAATGTATTTTTCAATGACTTCCTATCACCTAAATAAACATAACTTGGGGAAATTTATTCCAAGAAAGAACCAGACCAACAAGTCAAGAACTTCATCATGAAAACCACCAATCATAATTGAATCATTAGGTCTCCTATCATTATAGGACACTAACATGTGGAACGTCACATAACTCCTCACAGTTAGAGAGTTATGGCCATGTGAAGTTGGAGAACCCTCATGAGTCATCTAGAATCCCCAAAAGGTCAAAGTAGTCAAAGTGGTTGCAAAGAAGAAATTATTTTGATAATAAATTGAAGTTACGAGTGTACTATAAGTCAAAGTGGATGAAAAATAAATGATTTAAATAATAAAGTTAATGGAGAAATTACTAAGTGGACAAGTGGTTAGAAGTGGATTAGCTCGAAAATAAAGAAAGTGGGTTAAGATGGTTAGAAGGTAATTTAAATAATAAAGTGAAGTGATGCATGTACTATAAGTCAAAGTGGATACAAAATAAATTATTTAAATAATAAATTTAATGGATAAATTACTAAGTGGACAAGTGGTTAGAAGTGGGTTAGCCCTAAAATAAGGAAAGTGGGTTAAGATGGTTAGAAGGTAAGACCTTG
>ML784418.1:536749-573969 GCA_009831015.1 Picea engelmannii
TGTACTATAAGTCAAAGTGGATACAAAATAAATTATTTAAATAATAAATTTAATGGATAAATTACTAAGTGGACAAGTGGTTAGAAGTGGGTTAGCCCTAAAATAAGGAAAGTGGGTTAAGATGGTTAGAAGGTAAGACCTTGAGGAAGCTACATGAAATTATAAATAAGAGGCAAGGGTCTCTCATTTTTAATCACAATTGAGCATATTGAATATCTACAAGTGACTGAGGTAACCAAAGGATATCTAAGCCTAATTTTAGAGGGAAGGTGAAGTAAAGAAGGCTGAAATTCAATGGAGGATACATTCTTTTGATGATGTTTTCTAAGGTATGTTATCTACAGGTCATCTCACTATTTTCGCAATAACGGTTTTTCTACAATGATTTAGACCATGAAATTGGGAGTCCATTGATGAAACATATCCAAGTAGCTATGATACAAATTTCATCTTTTGGGTCGTTTTATTTTTGGAGTTACGTGCCGTGGAAAATAGGGTTTGTGGCTAGTCCTGAAACTAGTCTAAAACATGTGTTTCGAGTAAAAATGTCATAAATTATTCATAACAGATCCAAATTCAGTAAGACCAAATGTATTGGTTACATTACAATATTTATTATTATGTTTACCATTTTTAAACCGATACAACAAATATTCTGTGCGGGGCACGCTCTACAAGTTCTCTCTAGAATATGACATAATTCAACAAGGTATGCCATTTTTGCTATAACTCATTTTTTGAGAGGTTCCAAATAGTGAAATCTAAAGAAATTGCATAAAATACACTGAATAACATTGTGTACTATTTTCATATATTTATTCACTACAAGTACATAGTTATGATTATTTCAAGTTAGGGTTGTTGACTACTCCAAAATTATTCATGTGACACTAAAGTAAAGTTTGATGAAAATTCTAGTCTCTTGTTGTTAAAGTTAAGGAAGGTTTACAGGTATGTCATCATATACACCAGGTCTATTATAGAGTTACAAATCATATTTGGATGATGAAATTGATGAGGGATTTTGGTTGAGGTACATGGTTGACACAAGTAGTTGATGAGTAGGCACATACATGAGGTGTATAGTTGATGATGTTGGTACATCTTGATGAGTCATAGATTATGTGTATTTGATGCATGATTGGTACATATTTGGTGCATGGTTTATGCACTCGTTGATGGTACATGTTAAGGTACAAGTTGGTGCATGGTTGATGCACTTGTTTATGGTACATATTTTATGCATGGTTGATGCATTTTTTTATGGTATAGATTGAGGTACATGTTATTGTATGGTACATGTTGGCACAAGTTATTGGTACAAGTTGTTATAGGTTGATTACAGGTTTATTGGTATAGGTTTACAACAATATATCTCATATTGATAGTGTGACAGTGGGTCCATCATTCTACTTCTACATCGGGGTGGATGGAAGGGGCAAGGCTAGGTGGTTGTAGCCACCTTTTGGTTGTAGTTGGAGAGAATAGGGGGTTGTAGCCTCCTTTTGGTTGTAGATAGATAATTGGGGAGTTGAAGTTTCCCTCAGGTTGTATCCTGAGAAACTAGGGGGTTGTAGCCTCCTTCTGGTTGTAGCCAGTGAATTGGCGAGTTGGAGCTTCCTTCAGGTTCTAGCTTGAGAAACTAGGGGGTTGAAGCCTCCTTCCATTTGTAGCTGGAAAAAAGAGGAAGTTGGTGTTTCCAATGAATGTAATTCTTAAAGACATATAAGAAAAAAAAAATTGTGGTTTTCTCCCGCTTTGGGTTTCCACATAAAAACAATGGTGTACTGTGTATGTGTATGATTGCTCATTTGTTCATTGTTTATTTACTCTGCAACTATTGGATGATAATGCTACATTGATATAACACTTTCATTTTGTGGTTAAAAAGATTTTTTTCTCTATTATTGATTCAACCACCCCTCTCAGTAATCCAACAACTGGTATCAGAGCCGGTTCCTTTAGGAAACAATTTAACCACTGGAAGAAGATCAGGGATTATTCTAAGAATGGAGTACCATTGTTCAATGGTCAAAATGGTTTAAAGTATGAGATGTGGAGTAGAAGGATGAAAGTGTTTTTACAGGCACAGGGGTATTATATTTGGCTATCAGTCGTTACAGGATATGATAGTTCAAAAAGGGAAAAGACTACAACCAAGAAGGAATTGAATAAGAATAAAAAAATAGCAATGGATTTCATCTGGGAAGGATTACCTAATCCGGTAAGAGAAAAGGTTGGTAAATGTTCATCAGCCAAATAACTTTGGGACAAGTTACATGACATGTATTCTTCACCCATCACAGATTCAGAAAATGCCAAAGAATATGCAGATATAGATCAAGAAGAATTATGTTCACCATGTCAAACAGATTCAGAAGATCAAGAGTACATAATCACCAGAGGTATGTTGTTTTTCTTTAACTGTGAAAAACATGGACATATTGAAATAGAATGCCATGAAGGAAATGAAAAAGTTTTTTTTTTTGAAAAGGAAGACAATTATGAATCATAATTGATTAGTGCTTTAGATGAACTAAGAGAAGAAATCAAGTCACTCAAGAAAGAATTGATGAAACAAAATAAAAGTGTTCACATTTTTTAAGAAGCCCAACATGTCATCGAGAACTTAAGAAATTAGCTAGAAGAATCTAGAAAGCTCGAAGAAAATATTGAATATAAAAAGAAGTATTTGGAATCCGACATAGCAGCAAAAAAGGAAGAACTAGAAATGAGAGAGAATATATTGACAGATCATCTTAAGGAAATAACTAACGATCTAAACCAGCTTGAGGCAGAGTTTGGTCAAGAAGAGAAAGGACTTGCAGAAGAGATAATCACATTAAAAATCCATCTTGAAGAAGCGAAAAGAACAAAATAAGTCATGAAGTCTCAGATAATGAAGAAAGAAAAATAGGTTGAGAAGCTTGAAGAAGAAGTTGTCACATTGAGAAGTAAAATTGTCAAGATCAATAAGAACGTTGAAGAGACAGAAACATCCACATCAGTTATAGATAATGAAGAGAAGCACTCAAGGTTGCTAGAAAAGAAGAATGAAGAAAATAGAAAGAGTTATGCAGAATTACTCAAAGGAAGGAATCATGGTCAACCAGAATCTAAGAAAACTATTGAAGATACATATTCAAGAAGACCATTCATGTTCAAGCCACAAAGAATCTTCAATCATGATCATGATCAGTCAAGGTAGAAATTTAGAAGGACTACACCACAAAGAATATCATTCACTCCCAGGTATGCAAATTTATTTTATGGTCATTTATTTTATTGTATTAATTTTGGACATAAGGTTGCAGATTGTAGGGATTACAAAAGAAATGTTCAAGCAATAAATGCCTATGTGGCCCCACTTAACAATGAATGTTACAAATGTCATAAATATGGACACATAGCTAGTGATTGTAGAAGCATGATAGATACTTCCATGAAAGAGAAAACTGATATCAGATATAAGAAAGTATGGATAAGAAAACACAAAGAATAGGTGAACAAAGACCAGGTCCCAAAGATTGCAAGATTGACAATAAATGAGATGAAGAAAATTCTATAGAGAAAAAGAAAGATGTTAGATACAGAAAGGTTTGGAAAATAACTGAAAGAAAAGAAGTACAGGTAAATAAGGAACATGTTCAAGAGATTGTACTTTCAGGCATTGTAGTGAAGATGAATCCATAAACATAAAGAAAGAAGTCAGATCTCAGAGAGATGATGAATCTACCAATGAAGATGATGATGAATACACATCAGAGTAGGAATTATTCTAAGCCATCTAGCTTAGAGACTCCCAAGTAATATGAATATTATATAGGGGGAGTCTATGTGGTAGCTGAGATAGACCGGAGAACCATCCTTCGAGCAACTTGCAGAATTTGAGTAGACATATTCAGTGCATTCAGTTAGTAGAAGTACAATATGATAGATTAATCAGTTGTAGTAATACATCATGATAGTATAGTGACATATGAGTCCAAATTATGGATAGTTGTGTAGTAGAGTCTTGAATAGTATGGATAGATATGGACGTGAAATCAACTTTTCTGAATGGGGAACTTGAAGAAGAAGTCTACATTGAACAACTGGTTCCTAGAGCATGGTACTCTAGTATGGATAAATATCTACAACATGTAGGGTTCAGAAAAGGAAGTGCATACATCAACCTCTACATCAAGGTAACTCAAGATGGTATTTTATTAATTGAAGTTTATTTTGATGTAATTATTTTTGGAAGCAATGATGAAAGGTTAAGCCATAAATTTGCAAAGGATATGAAAAAAGAATTTGAAATGTCATTACTCAGAGAAATATCCTTCTTTTTGGGTCTTCAGATACTTCAAATCAACCAAGGAATTTTTATTTCTCAAACTAAGTATATCATAGAAATGCTAAAGAGGTTCGGACTGGAATATTGCAAACTAGTTACCACTCCTATGCAAACCAGCCGCAAGTTGAGAAAATATGATGATTCAAAGTCTACAGATGAGAGACAATACAGGTCAATGATTGGTAGCTTACTATATGTGATAGCATCTAGACTAGATGTAATGCAGACAGTTGGACAGGTGGCGCGATTTCAAGCAGCACCAAAGAAATCACATGTATTAGCAATGAAGAGGATTTTGAGATATCTTACAGGAACATAAGAGTTTGGATTATGATATCCAAAAGGAAAGGATATATCACTTATTTCATACATAGATGCAGATTGGGCAGGTTGCATTGATGACTGATGAAGCAACAGTGGAGAAGCGTTCTACTTGGAGAAGCGTTCCCTTGTCTCCTCACCTTTGGAATTTGCTCCATTTCTTCGTTCATATCCAAGACCACAATACTTGGGTATTTCTTCAAGAACAATAGGCTCAACAATGCCTTGTGCATGCTTTCCTAACCCTTTACCTTCATAGCCCATTTTTAACAATAACTTGGACCCTATTCCTCTTGTGTGATTTTCAAAAACACCAAAGCATTCATCTTGAGAGGAATTTGAAGATAAACTAACATTACATACCTTATGTTCATGCATGTACTTGGTAAGGGTTTCCTTTGCCTCATGGAGTTGAGTCTCCATCTCATGCAACTTTTCAAGAACTTGGTCTTTCTCCTCCTTCATGACCATCAACTGCTCTTCAAGGGCAATGCTCTCCTTTCTATCTTCCCACATCTCTTTCACCACATCTCTCATGGTTAGCAACTCCTTCAACATCTCTTTGTCAAAGAACTTGGATTTTGAAGATGTATGAGAACTACCAATGTTTGAAGCTTCCTCCATCCTTGCAAGATATCAAACTTCAACACAAAACTTGCACAAATACCAACAACTAAATCTCAAGCTATCAATGGAAAATACATGAGAAAAACAAACTATGCTCTGATGCCACCTGATCTGAAAATAGAAGGCTGACTTGTTATGCTATGCAAGCACCCTCTACTTCATTAAAATAAAAATTTACAGGACCTTGCTCCATGTGTTAAAAATATGCAAGATAAATTATGTGTTAAGTTCATGCTTCTTTTTAATGTTTATGTGTGAGATCTTTTTCAATATTAAATATGTTGTTTTCATAAATACAATAGCAAAATTAACTTGCAGCAAATAATACCCAGCAAACACTCACAACAATAACAACATGATAAAGGAGTTCACCCCTCTCCGGGCTACATCTCCTTGAGCCTCCATCAATGGACTTGGCTCTCTGGGATTAATTTGTCAAAAATTATTTTACAAGCTGCTGCTCAAATCCAATGGAAATTTTGACTGTACCATTGGGATCCGAATACATAAAAACCCCAAAAATGACTAATAAAACTCTGAAAATGGATCATGGCTCATCTGGGCATGACCTCTTCTACATGTGGCCTAAAGCTTCCCTGAGCTTCCTTATGGAAAAACACCTGTAAAAGTCCTCAAAAGCCTCTAAAACTTGTCTGAATGTGTTCAGAGCATAACAATTAGCCAAAAATGACTATTCAGTCACAGAAAACAAACTTGGACTCACCAAAACATGACCTCAATCAATGAGGGCTTCAAGCTCCCTAGAGCTTCTTGAAAATTCAATGGTTAAAAAACTACAAAATAAGTCTTCAAATGTCTATGAAAATAGTGCCAATGGATTCAGAACGTCCAAAAACCCCTAGCTGGGCTTTTACGGCACCTCATTCGGCCAAAAAATGAAGAAGATAGGCCTCCTGCCATTCTCTTCCTTCAAGCTTGTTGTCTCTGGTTCGCCAAAATGCACCTCCTGTACGTTGAACCAAGAACACACTCCAAAATGCGTTCTTAAACCCAACACACACACATAACCAAAAAACGATCCAAACTGTAGGACTATTATGGGCGTGCCAGCCCCTAACCGCCAAGACCATGGGCATATGTGATCGTCCATACGACCTCGGGCTAGCACAAAAGTGCTCAGTTCCAAGATTGAACCTGGGCGTGACAAGTGGTAGTGTATGGTTTATATAACCATTTTAAAAACCAAAATGTAAACCAATTCCCGCGCGCACTCCGTATGAGGTCACATGACAACACATATAAAATCGGGGGCTAACATTTGTAATTAAAACCCGCATGCGGAATATATGGTAAGGCCACATGATAAAAGTCCATGCGACCGGGGCTTTAAATATGGTTTTAAAACTCCCGTGCCTCCGTGAACATATCGGGTCACATGGATAACAATGCAACCACGGGTTGGGGCTAAGCCCCAGCCCGACCCCACGCCAACCATACAATAATGTAAACTTAAATACATATAATCCCATTTATATAATAAGTCACATAGTGTGGTGTGTTGGCAGGGAATACTTTGTAAACACTTTGCATTGTGGTGGAGGTCCGGGGTTCAAATCCCACGGACTCCATAAATTTTGAACCAATAAACCATCTCCATGGTGCCACGTGGCAGCCCATGACTAGGCCACATGGCACCATGCCATTTGCCCAATAACTGCCACGTGTTGCAATGTGATTCTTCCAACTGTCAGCCAATCTGAAACTGCCATGTTAGTGTACGACCTCTACCATGTCAGCGTACGACCTTTTCCACGTCAGCCTGTATGGACTGTACAGTCAACACAATTTTTTTTTTACCTATTTGGCGATTCGAACAGATCGCGATATCTCTCGCTCCCGATGTCCGTTTGAGACGAAATGTTTTGCATTGGGTTCATGATGACGAGGGCTATGCACTCGTTTGTTTTGAGGCAATTCTGAGAATGTTTATTTTTGGTCTAAAATTTGACCCCTGGTCTAGATTTTGATCACCTCCTCATCCTCATCTTCATCTTCTGCCATCACCCAACCTATCATCCAGTTTGTCGTCCTGCCTCATCCACCTATCATGGTAGCTAGATATGCCCCCTTGGTGTTGGCCACACCCCTTCATGCTATTCCCCATTACTATCAAACGAGACTTCCATAGTTCGATGGAACAAGACCCTTGAGCGCACAACAACACGTTGATAAAATGAATGATTATTTTGATCTACGGGAAGTAGACGAGTCTGACATTCAAATGAGATTGTTTTCCTAGAGTTTGACGGGTGATGTTAAGAAATGGTATAAAGGTTTATGTGTTGCCTCAGTGCTCGAACTTACCGCATCCCAAAGAAGTTTTCTAGACAGATGGGAGGTAAAGAAAAACCCTCTCCAAATATTGTCAGAATACGAAAACATCATAAGAAATCAAGGTGAGACAGTACAAGATTACTGCACCTGTTTCAATAACCTGAACAATGCAATTCCAGTTGATATTAAACCTCCACAAGGTTTGGCATTGATGAAATTCCCTGATGGTTTTGACACCGATATGTCATATCAATTAAGGGAAAGAAACTCCACCACCCTGAAGGACATGCAGAAAAGTGCAATAAGTGTGGAGGCCAACCTTTTGGAAAAAAGGGCACGATAGAGGACAGAGTGGAGAGTCACAATCAAAGAGGAACCTTCCACATCAACCTCCGATTCCAAATTGGATTCCTTGGCCAGAGCAATGGAAAGAATGATGGAGAGACTTACTGTATCTGAAAGAAATCGTCCTAGAGAAAACCCACCAGCTTCTCAAATTCGAAATCCTAACTTCAGAAGAAACCCTCCTCAAATTAGGCAGAGAGATCCTAGGGATCAAAGGGAACAGAGAGGTCATGATCAACAGATCAGACCTCCCCTACAAGAAAATTATGTTGATGAAGGAGAGGAAGTAATTGAAGAACTAGAGGATACTGACATAAACCTCATGGGAATTCACGATAACGAAGCTATTTTCCTTATCCAGGAAGAGCAAGTACTTTTTCTCCTCAATCAAACAAAAGTAAGTGAAGAAGTTGAAGACGCTGAACAACAGGGATTTGAAAATGCTATTTTGGAGGTACACCGGCAGTACAATCTGTGAAGTAAAAAGATAGACAGAAGTTCTCCAAAAAAGGTGACTGAAACGAAGATGACATTCGAAACCCAAAAAGCCCCTGAGCCTTCTGCCGAGAAGAGCCCTGAGAAGGGTAATGCTGAAGTTCCAGCAAAAAGAAACCTTACCAGTCTGAAAAGATCATCGCAGTTTGAAGTTTCATCAATTAACCCACCAAATACTTCTAGCCAGAAGATTGTGGTGGACAAATCAGAATTGTTGAGCCAAAGAAGAGCACCTACACCTTTCAGCCTTGAAGGGGAATTAGCCAGAGTAAAAATTCCCATTCCCCTTTCTGAGTTGTTGAGCAAAGATGCTTACCGTTCATAGGTGATTAAAGCACTAACCATTGAAACTGATATAGGTATGAAGGCCTTAACTGTTGGATCAACGAATCATTCAGATACTGTGAACCTTACAGATGATCAACCTGAACTCCTGTTCGGACCTAAAGTGGATGGTCACACCGACAATGGTGCTGTCGCTCCTTTTTACATCAGCCTTAATAGACACGACCTGATTTTGCATAATGCTATGTTAGATTCGTGTGCTTCCCATAATCTGATGCCTAAAGCAGTGATGGAAAAACTGGGACTTGAAGTTACCAGACCTTACAAGGACTTACACTCTTTTGACTCTAGTAAAGTTAGATGTATCAGTTTGATCAAAGATCTGTGTATCACTCTGGTCCAGATTCCCACAAAAAGCATGGTCATGGATGTTGTGGTTGCATACATTCCCCCAAAGCATGGTATGTTGTTATCCTGGTCTTGGGGGGCCAAGTTGAAAGGTACTTTGTAGTTGGATATGTCGTATGCCACTGTCCCAGTTTTTTGTCAACATAGAAGACTATACAGAGAAACATTGATGAAGTACATGGTTAGCAGCCAAGAAAAACCACATAACTATCCTCTGTACTCTGTACATTCTGACCTAGACTCCTTCATCCTATACAACGATGGTGATATGGGAGAACAAATCATTTAGCTAGAAGAAGATACATCTGGTCTGAATGAAGGCCAAGAAATCGTTGAGGTAGAAAGAAAGAAAAATGTGATAACTAAAGAATTGCCAGCGGATTTCTAGAGCATGGACTTTGATGGAGTTGTAAGCAAAGAAGGAGCTGGACCATGAGTTTGGTTGCACAATCACAGATCCAGGTATTCGCAAAACCATTCTTACAAATTAAATTTTCAATGCACTAACAATATTGTTGAGTATGAAGCCTTGATGCTTGGTCTGAAACTTCTAAAGAAGGTTGGTGCCAAACAAATTATGGTAAGAGGTGATTCTGAATTAATAATCAAGCAAATTAAAGGTGAGTGTGCAGCAAAACACCCCCGTCTTAGATCTTATAGGAATGTTGTCCTGGATGCCCTTAAATGTTTCCCTGAAGTTGATTTGCAGGTGATGCCTAGGGGATAGAATATTTTGGCAGATGGGTTAGCTACGTCAGCAGCCACATGCAAGATACCTTTTCATTCCACTCACCCATACATGGTGGAGGTGAAATGCAGACCAACTATTCCAGACAACATCAGATATTGGCAGGTATTTGGTAATGATGATCAAATTGAAGATTTTCTGCAATGTAAAAATGATTTCGAGTGTACAAACATAGACTTAGAAAATGAAGATGAAAATGTAAAAAGACATGATTTTGAAAATGATAGTGTAAATAAGATAGATTCAAGAGAGTTAGGTGATGATGAGATAGAAGTTGATGTTTTTCATTTGAAAAGTAATGTTTTACCTAGGGGTTTAGTTCCTTTAGAGGACTTATTTGATTTTAATGATGTAGCTAAAAAACCAAAAATTGAAGCCAATGGTCAAGAAGTAGAAGATTGTAATATAGGGACAGAAGAGAAACCCATGATGGTGAAACTTTCCAAATCATTACACCCTGAGCAGAAACTCAAATACATTGATCTTTTCAAGGAATATTCAGACATATTTTCCTAGGGTTATGAGGACTTGAAAGCTTATGACACTAGCATCATACAACATAGGATTCCAATAAAAGAAGAACAAAAACCTTTCAGACAGAAACTTAGGAGAATCAATCCCAAGCTACTTCCCCTGATAGAAAAGGAAATCAAAAAAATGTACGATGCTAAAATCATAGTCCCGTTACGGTTTTCCAAATGGGTTTCAAATTTGGTCACAACACGAAAGAAATCCGAAGAAATGAGGCTTTGCATCGATTTATGAAATCTAAATAAGGCCTCTCTGAAGGACAATTACCCACTGCCAAAAATGGACCACATATTACAAAGGGTAGTCGGATCCAGTCGAATCTCTTTACTGGATGGGTTATCGGGTTATAATCAGGTCCTCATTCACCCAGATGACCAAGAGAAAACCACTTTCACAACACCGTGGGGTACTTTCATGTATGTGAAAATGCCTTTCGGGTTGATGAACGTTGGGGCCACTTTCCAAAGGGCAATGGACATCGCTTTTGTGGAAGAAGCCGACAAATTTATTTTCATCTATCTGGACGACATAACTCTATTTTCCCAATCTGATGACGAGCACTTACGACATCTCAGACGATTTTTTGAGAAATGTAGGAAATTTGGGATTTCTTTAAATCATAAGAAGAGCCTTTTCGGATTAGAGGAAGGTAAACTTATAGGGCACATAATCTCTAAGGACGGTATTAAAATAGACCCCAGCAGAATCGAGGCCATTCAGAAATTAGAACACCCAAGGAACATCAAAGAGTTACAGTCTTTTATCGGAAAAATAAACTTTCTGCGAAGATTCATACCCAACCTGGCTGAGCTTCTCAGAAACATCACAAACATGTTAAAAAAGGACACCAAAATAAAATGGGACACCGAGTCTAGGCAGTCTTTTGAACAAGTCAAACATGCACTCACGCAGGCCCCAGTTTTGATCAGTCCTGACTTCACCAAAGATTTCTATCTTTTTTCTTTCGCCTCTGAACATACCATTGCAGCAGTATTACTACAGAAAAATAGCGAAGGGTATGAACAACCCATAGAATTTTTCAATAAAGCTTTAAGAGATGCTGCTTTGAATTATAAAATAATGGAGAAACAAGCTTTTGCCTTGGTGAAAGCCATAAAATATTTTAGAGTATACATTCTCCATTCCCACACCATTGCATATGTTCTGAATGCGGTAGTAAAAGGCATTTTAACCCAGGACAATCTGGACGACCGAAGAGGAAAATGGATTGCTATGATTCTAGAGTATGAAATAGATATTAAGCCTACTAAACTGATTAAAGGACAAGGTCTAGCAAATTTAATGGCTGAATCAAATTTCCATGCTCTTGACATTAATTTCTTAGCTGCAGTAGATGAACAGGGTGAGCAGGTGACTCCAAGCGTGAGAGAGGTATTTCTCAACTCTCCATGGTACGTAGACCTGATATTTGTTTTGCATAATTTACAAGCTCCCCCTAGTTTGACCAAGACTAAAGATAGGTTTTTGAAATTGAAAGCATTAAAATTCTGTATTCTAGAAGGCAATCTATATTGGAAAGACCCTAGAGGTATTTTGTTAAATTGTCTATTGAAGGATGAAGCTAACAAAGTATTGCAGGAGTTTCATGCAGGAGACTATGGAGGTCATCTGAACTGGAAGGCCACAACCAACAAAATCCTCAGAGCTCGATTCTATTGGCCAACTCTATTCGCCGATGTGAATCATAAAGTGACTTCGTGTCATCAATGTCAGTTGTTTGAAGGAAAAAGGAAACTTCTTCCTCTACCCATGAAACCGATCTTCGTTGAAGCCCCTTTCCAGCAATGGGGATTAGACTTCATCGGAGAAATACATCCTCCTTCTTCGGGCCAGCACAGGTGGATTCTTACTGCCACATATTATTTTACAAAATGGATTGAAGCAGTACCATGTAGGCAAGCCACTTATTCTGTCATTATTAAATTTATTGAAAATAATATCTTGTCTCGCTTTGGATGTCCTAGAAAAATTATAACTGACAATCCAGTTTCTTTTCGATCTAAGAAACTCATAGATTTTTGCAACCAGTATCATATTGGCTTGGGACATTCCACTGCTTACTACCCTCAGGGAAATCGGCTGGCGGAATCATCAAATAAAACCCTGGTAAACATTATCAAGAAAACTTTGCAGGAAGACAAGAAGTCATGGCACAACAAGTTGGTCTTCACACTATGGGCCGACAGACTGACCACCAAAAGGTCAATCGGTATGTCACCATATCATTTGGTCTATGGCACGTAAGCAGTCTTTCCCACTTCCTTAGGAGTCCCTGTCATGAAATTGCTGCAAGACATGCAAGCCGAGCCAAATGACTCCCAAAGAAGGATCAACCAGATGATCCATTTGCATCAGTCCAGAGAAGAAGTATACAACAAGACCTAGGTAGTCCAAGAAAGCATTAAGAAGATTTTTGACAAAAGAACCAAGGAAGATGATTTCGAGCTAGGAGATTTGGTGCTGAGATGGGATTCCCGAAATGAAGACAAGGGAAAGCATGGAAAATTCAATATTCTGTGGAAGGGACCATACATGATTCAATCATTCAGAGGGAATAACACTTTCTTGCTAAACAACAGTGATGGGACAGATCTGCCAGGAAGACCTGTAAATGGCAGAATGATGAAGCATTATTCATCGCCTCAGTAGATACCTGAAGTCACACTTTCCATTGTACAAACCATTATTATTTTTCTTGCGAGTTTCTGAGTGAATAAGTTGGTGAGTTGGTTGAAGCCCGAAGAGAAGGCCCTAAGCCGCTGACCACTGTTTTCCATTTTTTTCGAAAATAAAACCAATCAAGCAACAAAGGCGACTAGGGAGGAAGTTTCAGAACATCAGGAATTAGGATTCTTGGCACTTCACAAGGAGAGTACCATCCCCAGGTGGAGCCGCTGTTATCACCCTATAATTTATAGGATCAATTGGTGACTGGAATGTTATCTCTCTAGTGTTTTTTGTTTGTCAAATGATTTTTCATTCTGCAAATAATTTGAGAAAAGAAAGAAAAAGAAAAAGAAAAGATAGAAAAAGAAAAAGAAAAAAGAAAAGAAAGAAAAATAAAAATAAAAGAGGGCATAAAATAATTTCAATAAGAGCCCCATGCAATAACAGTGACTTGGTCCATACCTTTCAAGAATGGCCAAGTTCTTTTAAATTGATGTTGATAGGAATAGTGACTAAGCTTGGCTAAACTGTTTAATCTTAGCCAAGTGATCTAGGCTAGTTAGTGAATAAATCTGGCCAGACTATCTAATCTTGGTCAGATAACCCCAGCGTAGAGTAAGTTCTTAGCCCAACAGTTTAATCTGGGCTAATTGTCCTAGGAAGTTAGGTTAGAACATAGGATAGTTTGCTTTACTTCAATAAAACCAGTTCGATGATCAATGCTGGACCATGTTTTGAATGCTCAAAAAGTTGTTTGCCTAACCCCTTGGTAATGTAAATATGTAAAAGCTTGGGAAAAACCCATGATATGCTCTTATCCTAAGTTTTTCAGGGTGCATATTCTTTTGCGCCCACATTTATGCATCACTCATGTATCAATGGCCCAGATGATCGCACTTAGATTCTACGGTGGAAAAATCTTTCCGGACCCCCCTGACTGTTCTACCTTTAACGAAGGGGTGGGGGGGGGGGGGTTCCGGAATCGCTGATAATGCATGCGCGCATCTGGACGGCCCAAGTTTTGGTGCTTAGATCTATGGTCTGTATTGAATTCTAACCCCCCCCATATGTTATGCCTTTAATGGAGGGGGGGGGGGGTTCTGGAATGTGTGTTAAAGAGCGCGCACAGATCTGCGGTCCAAAGGAAAGTGCGTAGATCGATGGCCCAAGGTATTTTTTGGACCCCCTCGACTGATCTACCTTTAACAGTGGGGGGGGGGGGTCTGGAATGGAATCTTACTCTGGTGGGCCCCCTATCAATATGTGGCATAAATCTACTGGTCCCGAGTCCCACCACCTCCTACTGTCTGACATACCTCGTCACCTCCTGACGTCATCATCCACCTTTCCAAAAGAGTCACATCCCATAACTCTGTCAATCCTTCTCCCTCATTCACTCATGCCAAGTCCCCTCACCATGATTTTTTCCCCTAATCGATAACCGCCACATCACCCATCTGTATCCCTCAGTCGTTGTCACCTTCCATATCACATTCTAAATGACCCATTGGCCATTTATTATTGGATAAATTATCCATTAGCCAGCTGACCTATCCCCCATGCCCAACAGATACCCATTTATTCAAAATTACCCTCACTCTTCATTCCTTCACCATTTAACCACTCATTGCACCAGAGAATTTACCTTGTTTTCTTCTCTGTTACAGTCAGTTGCCCCGTCTACCATCGTCCCCGCTAACATTGTTTTATTTGCAAGTATTGTTACAGTAATGACACCAAAATCAAAACGAACAGAAGGAGAGGAGAATTCATTTCTCCCGCCTCCTTTCGATCTCGATAGGATACCACTGGCCGACAAAGACTACTTAATCGCAGATACTAAGTGTGATTTCGAATTCAAAGACCTTCAATCATGGCTTAAAGAAGTTTTCCTAGACCAGAGTGACGAAATTGGACTCTGGGAGTCCAAACTACCCCTGTATCTCTTCCCCCAGATTCACCATCTCCCAGAGTTCGCCCTCAAGTGCCAAGCCCACTATATTCCCGAGAAAAGAGCCATAGTATCCTCATCCGGGGAAGTTCTCTTCCTCATCGCGCCAGAAACCATCGACCAAATGATGAAAATATCCCGAGCTGACTCTGCATCAACTTTTACCCTTGAAATCCTTACAGAGTTATACTAGAAGATGAATTTTCCTCAAAGAGCTCAAATATTTGAGCTTTTTCTTCCACAATCTGCTCAGCTCCCTACTACAAATCCCCCTTATCCTTCCTCCATGTTCTCAACCAAAGGAAACCAGGTTATCATGTCCATATGCACCTTGTTGGGTTATTATTCAGATCAGTGGGTAGATGAACCCATTCTGGGATTTTTGTCTATTTTCTCCACTGATGAGAAGCCTACTACACAGTTTGACTTCAACACATTCTTGGCGAACAATATTCACGAGCAATTTGTCAATTTCGCCACAGAAGGCATGTTCTGGTATTCTTCAATACTGGCATACATGTTCGTTTTATTCCAAGCGGACAAATTTTCTTTTTCCATGCAGAAGATGGATGGAGATGGCAGACCCCAGGCAATAACCACATGGACTTCCTTGCTCAGATATAACTCCATGGAATTCAGTTTCAAGCAGTTCATCGATCAATTCTACCACCCAGTGGTGAGTATGCTCAGCGGTAGAACCGAACCCAGGATTAATGACGAAGTTCAGAGGATCCTACATCTCTCGAATCATACAAAGACTGGTGATTGGTACCTGTACCAACATCACACTAAGATCAGAGTCTATGGGTGCGAGTTGGCCCCATATAAACTGCCCAAATACTTACCTGTCGGAATTTTTTCTCTGGAATACATAAGGCAGATGATAAACTCAGATGATATTCACTTTGTGTCTTTAAAGAAGAAGCAACAACTAAGAATCAAAGGGCAGATTGGGTCTTTCATCTGCAATAATCGAGGCGTCGAGGAGGAAGCAGACATGCTACTGAAGGAAATTAAATTCTTTATGAGTTTCACATGGCACTACGATCCGTGCGGGATCATTTGAGAGATGAGGATAAAAAACAAGAATATCCTGTATGTCCACGAATCTAGGCATGAGGTAGAGAAATTTGCAAACCAGACAGGATGGGAACCAAACAATTTGGTTGAAACAGAACAACAGGACCCCCCAGTCACTGTATCAAAGACAACCACACCACAGGATCCGAAGGAGAAAAGGCCTAGGCAGGATCTGTCACCTCCTGTCACTGAAGTGTCATTAGAAGAATTCTGACTGCATACCAAGAGGTCAAAAACCAGTCCATCTCCTGACCCGGCTGGAGAAAAGGAAATTCCATCCACTACAGTGACAAAGGTTGATTGGTTACTCCTCAACACAAGCAACAAGCAGATTATAACCATTGTGTTACCAAAGAAGACTACATACACTCCACCAATCAACCAGCCAGGCAAGACAAGACCAAAGCTGAGCATCTTTGAGAAATATGACTTGATCAAGAAAAAGAATCAAACTCTGACCAACAACACATACACCCAATTCTGAAAGAAGACATTGACTTCACAACACAGGCTGCTATCAACGTTCGACATTGAGAAGGGAAAAATGCACATGGCATTTCCCCAAGCGCAGGTACCAGACCCAAAGGTAATCACCGATTACAAGAGGGAAAATTTTGAATTTCAGACTAAAGACGTGCATCCTGCCGATCAAATGGATCTGCACAGGAAGATGGGAGAAATGGTTTTCTCCATGCTAGCACATGCTTCCACTACTACCTCCAGGTTACAAGTGTCTCTGAACAACGTCCAGACACAGTTGAAGTTGGAGAAAATATCATCCTTTGCCAAGGATAACAGGATCAAAACGCTGGAGGAACTAGTCCTCAAGATCGGGTACGACCCCTCGAATGTGAAATCAGTCGAGGAGATGATCAAGAAGAAAAATGACGACAGAACATCTTTGAGGAAACAATTGAAGCTACCACCAACAGTAGACTCACAAGAAAAGGAAATAGCAGAGACAAAAGGAGAAAAATATGAGATGCTTAAGTTAATCATGGAGCAGAATGCACAATTGAAGGAAATGGAAGTTGAGATGGTGAAGCTAGTGAAAGAGAAAGAACAATTGAAACCCATGGAATTCATTCCATTGAGTGTAGTACCACTCTCAGGAGTGAGCACAACATCACTAGTAGAAGTCCCATCAGCGAATCCACTGATGTCTCTGGAAAAGACGGTTAAATTGGCCAAATTTATGAAGAGATGAACCTACAGGAGACAGAGATTAGTAGGATCAAAAAGGAGATTGATAACCTTTAGGAACTCAAATATTCTTATCAAACCATCTTCTCCAAGGAAAAACAGGTGTCAGACCAGCTCAAACAAGAGTTACAATAGCTCCGGAAGCAAACAATGGTAGGTAAAACACTAGCCGAAGTCAAAGAAAGTGTCTGGACATACATCACCAAGTCTATGAACAAAATATGGCCAATGATACAGATTATGTTTGAGAAAAATGAATTGGTGCAGATAAGTAAACAAGCCATCGAGAAGATTAGATCAGAACTGGGAGAGATGCCCACACAGGCTAATGAAATCATCAAATTATTGAATTCTAAAACCAGAGAGGAACTGGAAGAGGTGAGAATTGAGGATAGAACAGAGACCATCCTTGAGGTAAAAAGAGTCTTGACCAAGAGAGGACTGATGCTACAGCCAGAAGAAAAGGTTCAGGCCATGGAAATAGGGGTACAAAAGTTTTTCAGCAAGATTGAGGCTCTACAGAAGAAAGGTCTTCCTGGTTTGAAGGTGATAAATGACAAACTGATGACACTCCCAGACTATAAAAAGAGACTAGCCGATGTGGCTAAGGATAGTTCGAAGTTTTCAGGAATTCAAGGCAGCATCACTAGCAAGGAATTCCTAGATGCACTTTAGTTGGACATCAGCATACAACATGAGATCTAGTACATCTTCATCACCAAGCCTACTTTTTCCAAGTACACAAAAATGGATGAAGTCTACCGAAGGTTACGCAAAGTCAGCGTTCCTAGTCATCTTCGATGGGAAGAGATTTGTGGCCTAATTGAGTAATCGATGAGTTGTCCCAGCCTAGTCAGCTATCCAGTCAGACGAGGTCATGCACAAGCCTCACCAACGGTTCACCCAGAAAACAACATGCAGTTGCGACACACCATAAAACAATTTCCTAGATTCTTGTAATTTGTTAAGTTAGTTAGGATAAAAATAGATTTACCATGTCCTAATCTTTAATGACAAGATCGTTTGTAATTTTTGGTTATAAATACTTCACTTTTCGAAGTATTGAGGGTTGATCTTTATGCCCTATGAGTTATCAAACTGTAATATTTTTCAAGAGATCTTCCATTATTACAAAGAGGCATTTTTATAGGATTCTTGCGTGTATTCACTGGTGATGTTTTCCTTTCTATGTTAAATGTTATTCTCTCTTAGTTATCACACTATTTTCTAAAACTAATCTTTGAAAGTAACGAACATTGCAGAATTTATCTTTGTATACCCTGTTTCTGACTTTAAAAGATTTTAGTGTTTCATCTTATGATTTTACAATAAAGAAATTCTTAATTTCTTCTTTGTTGTAATTGACATTCTCACCTTTTTTCTACTATTTCTCATTTATGCTACTAAAAGAATCCAACAATTACATTATCTCAGCCTGTGAAAAGTTTCTTTGCTTTCTGGTTTAGATTTTATTTCATGATATAGACCCCATAGCCCAATGGATGTGTAAACTCTCTCAACCAACCCAACTAAAAATACAACAAACAAAACCAACATATTTTATTTACCTAGCCTAATATTTTAAATTTGAAACATATCTAAATCATACAGAGAGATCCTTCTCTGAAGCTGGTAGTGTTGGCAAATATTTAACAAATAGCGAATGCTTGTCATTGATGGCAAGTACAGCAATGAAGATGGCATGAGTACAGAAAGTATGTAATAGATGGGCATTATGAGAAGACGTTGCAGAGAAGATTCGAGATTCGAATAAGCTTAGAAGAGATAGTGCAAAGGATTGTTGGCACATCATCGATGGAAATATCAGAGTAAGAAGAACAAAGTAAGATTGGGAGGGATCAGAGTAAGCAGAACAAAGTAAGCTTGGGAGGAGAAGCATTTCTGATCGTTGGATCCCATTTAAAATTCCCAAAAGAAGTAGGACCATCAGATTTGTTAGTAGATAAGAAGAACACGCAGAAAAGGAGGACAGATCTCAGGCGTCAGATTCAATCATCATTGGATCATGAAGGACCTACACGTTCATTAAAGTGCAAGGAGAAATCGGCTCACAAAATCCCGAAAGAAGGAGGACCATCCATCTTCAGGCAGGACATGTGGCCAAAGATCATCATGTCGCTGACTGGAAAGTCAAAGGAACGGGGTTCCCTAACCTCTTGAATTCGCGATATGCGAAATCGTGAAACTATCTTAGCCATTAGTTCGAGATTTTTTCTGGACTGTTGATCTGAGCTCCATCTCGGAGATTCACCTATCATGACTTGGAGAGGTAAGAAACATAACCATCGAAATCGCGATATGCAAAATTGCGATTTAATCCCAGCCGTCAGATCAAGGTTTGTTCTGGACCATTGATCTGAGCTCCATCTCGGAGCTTCGCCTATCGTGACTTGGATAGGTAAGAAACATAACCATTGAAATCTTGATATGAGAAATCATGATTTAGTCCTAGCCATCAGATCAAGGTGTGGTCTGGACTGTTGATCTAAGATTCATTTCAAATTTTCACCTATCGCGACTTGGAGTGACAAGAACCTCTATCGAAGGAATCACGAGATGCGAATTCACGATGAAATCTGGACCGTAGATTCATCGAGATTGTGGACCGTTGATCTAAGCTTCGTTTTGGAGTTTCACCTATTGCAACTTGGAGTGACAAGAACCTCCATCGAAGGAATCACGAGATGCGAATTCATGATGAGATCTGGACCGTAGATTCATCAAGATCGTGGACCGTTGATCTCATCTCCATATCGGAGTTTCAGGGATCGCGACTTGGAGAGTCGAGATGCCTCATCTCCAGAGTCACGAAATGCGAATTCACGAAAAACACTTTTTACATAAGTGCTTGGTCATGGCCATGGTCATATAGAGGAAGGAGATAGTGCAGAAAATCTTTGTATCGGAGCTTCAAAGATCGCTAGTGTCGAGACACTTGGCCATGAGAATGACGAAATGCCAAAACCCAATTTAAAGGCAAGATTAATAAAGTTCATCCATTGGTGTAGATAAACTTGAATATGATCAAAGGGATACTGTTCTCTCTCATAGTTAATTCATCGGTTACGAATCAGTTAGCAAAACTGATTCATGATTCCTGATCGGTTGGCGTTTCAGTTGCTTAGAAGGTTTTCTTTTGCCGAAGAAGATGTGAAGTGTAACTACTATGGGTGTGGTGCATAAAATAAAAAGAGACAGACCGTGCGTTGGTGGAAGCTCTGGACGAAAAATGAATTAAACTGTAAGAAAGGGGAAATCACAAGATGCACAGTGTGAGACTAAAAATATGCGCAGTGTGAGACTGAAAATATGCACAGTGTGAGACTGAAAATATGCGTAGTGTGAGATAAAACTCAGAGAAGATTAACAGATGAGGAACATAATTGAAGCAGAGAAGAATGGAAGAACAATTTGAAGCAGAGCAGAATTGCAGAACAAACAAAGGAAGAGAAGAATTGCAGAACAGTTAGAAGAAGACCAGATTTACAGAACATAGAAGAAGTGGTAAGAATCGATTTATCTGTGTAGTTGGTTGTTTAATTATTCATTTATATTCCAGGGTGGTTGGTAGGTGCTAGGGAGGACTGTTTTCATCAGAGGTTCAAGTGGGATCTTGAACACAGGGAGTTGTAGCTTCCATCTGGTTGCAGCCAGATAAATCAGGGCGGCAGGGTGGTGCAAGGGAGAACAAGTGTTCTTTGTTATACAGGTTGGAGCTTGTGTAACTGGAAGTTGGTGCTTCCATCTAGTTGGTGCTGGAACATTAAGGGAGTTGGTGCTTCCTTCTAGTGGGTGCTAGAGAAACTAGAGAGTTGGTGCTCTCAAACAAGTTGCATCTTGTAAAACAAAGGTAGAAACCTCACATTGATTTGGTGATCAATTATAGATGATGTAAAGAACTTAAAAGACTGCCTATCATTTCGAAGAAGAAGAAGTTTTCTCCCTTTATGGGTTTCCTCATGAAAATATGTCTCTGTGTATACCTTATGTGTGACTGATGCTCTTTAATTTTATTGTCCATATGCTGTATAATGTTGATGATCACTTGAAGAAATATTAAGAATGTATTAATAGGCTTAAAATTGTTTAACCACAATAACAACTAATTCACCCCCCCCTCTCAGTTGTCTTAGTAATTTTAACAATTGGTATCAAAGCGGGTTCCTTTTATTCAAAGGTAGATCTGTAAGATTAAACATGACAAGTCATGAAGGGACTTCAGCCTCTAAGACCCCTCTGTTTGATGGAACAAATTTTTCCTTCTGGAAGATTAGAATGAGAACATACTTAATGGCCTTGGGTGTTGATGTTTGGGATGTAGTAGAGACTAGATATACAAAGCTTGTTGTGCTAGCCTCCAAGGATGATAAGTTAGAATTTAGTTTTAATGCTAAGGGAATGAATTCTATCTTGAATGGACTTGCTGAAGATGAGTTTGTAAAGGTGATGCATCTTGAAACTGCCAAAGCAATGTGGGATAAACTTATTAGCAGTTATGAAGGAAATGAGAAAGTAAAAGATGCCAAACTTCAAACATACAGATTGAAATTTGAACAACTAAAGATGAATGAAGCTGAAACAGTTAACAAGTATTTTTTAAGAGTTGAAGAACTTGTGAATTCCATGAAGGGTCTTGGTGAGAAGTTTGACGACTCACTCTTAGTTCAGAATATTTTAAGATCTCTGCTTGATAAATTTAATCGAAAAGTCTCTGCAATAGAAGAATTAAGTGTTCTTAAAACTCTGTTAATTGATCAACTCCTAGGAACTCTAACTGCATATGAAATGAGAATTAACAAAGATAAATCCAGTACTAGAGAAGCATCTTTTAAAGCAGACAAGAATACTGATTCAGAATTAGATGATATTGGGGCAAAATTTGTGAGAAGGTTAAAGAAAGGATCAGGAAAATATCAAGGCAAGTTGCCCTTTAAATCCTTTAATTGTGGTAAGATAGGTCATTTTTCATCTAAGTGTCCCCATTAGAAAAAGGACCAGAACTCTGATGATGAAAAGAAGTACCAATTCAAGAAATATAGTAAGAAGAAAAGCTTGGTTGCAAATAATGACAATTCCTCAAAAGACACCAACAATGACTCTTCTTATGAAGATAAGGTAAATGACTTCATGCTTATGGCCAAAGAAGATTATGATAATAAAATAATAGGCAGTGATGATAATGATGAAGAAGTTGTGGTTGATATGGAAGGAGAACTGATCAGTGCACTGGAAGAAATTGATAGACTCAGAATTAAGAACAGAAAGAAAAAACAATTGTTGACACAGTTCGAGAAAGATAGTAAAAAACCTGATGAAGACTTTGTTCTGCTAAAAGTGGAATTAGAAGAGGCAAAGAAAATAGAAGACATACTGAAACAACAATTGTCAAAGAAGAAAGTCAGGTGTGAAGCCTTAGAAGAAGAGATAGTAAAAATCAAAAAAGAAATGGAGAAGTTTAAAGGATTGTATCACCAAAATCTTCCAAGTATTAAAGCCTCAAAAGGATTAACCTCCATTCTAAATCAGCAAAGAAATTCAAAATTGAAAGCTGGATTGGGATATCAAGAAGGATCAAGTAGTGATCATTCAAGTAATACAAAAACTATCAAGTTTGTCAAATCCTCAAACATTGACAATAGTCACTCTGCAGAAACAAAGAAGGAAAATCAATCACCAAGAAGGAATGAAAGAAAAAGCACCAGAACCGAATTTGTAGATCAGAAATATTATCGGCATGAAAGAAATCGACCTTCTCAAAGAAGACATATTTTTTCAAGGTACAAAGATTTTTTCTATGGTTATTGTTTTTTTCTGCTCTAATTTTGGTCACAAAGCTATAAATTGTTCTTTAAGATTTAGATATGAACAATCAAGATATTCAATGAATAACTATCTTCCACAAAGAGACAACCAAGCAACAAACAATCAAAGACTATAAATCATGTGATGACTGGGAGAAGGACACAGGTGAAACACAACAATAGTTATGAGCATACCAATCGTTATGATCTATTATTCAGTGAACTAGAATGTTACAACTGTCATAATTATCGACATAAAGTTGCAGATTGTTGCTTAAGGAAATACAATCCAGACTTGATCCCCACTTCTGAAAATGTCAAGGTTTGGAAGAAGAAAGCAGATGACAAGTGTGGACTAGTATTATCAGCCCCAAAACAAAAGAATCCCTGGTATATTGACAGTGGATGTTCCAAACATATGACTCGAGACAAAGTTAATTTTCTAACTTTAAGTGAAAACAAATCAGGGAATGTAACTTTTGGAAATGATGCACTGGGAAAAATAAAAGGTAAAGGAATGGTAAGCCTGAGTAATGGCAAAGGAAAAGCTCAAGATGTGTTGTTTGTAGATGGTATGAAACATAATCTATTAAGTGTCAGTCAAGTTTGTGACAAAGGATGTGAAGTTGTTTTTACTTCTAAAGACTATAAAATAAAGGCGTTGAGTTCAGGACAACTGATTGCAAAAGGGATAAGAACAAAAAATAATGTCTATGTGTTAAAAGAAGAAAAAGAAGAATGTCACTTAAGAAAGTATGATGAAAGTTGGTTGTGGAATAGGAGACTTGGACACCTAAATTTTGATCATATAATCAAGCTTAGAAACAATGGGGAAGTAAAGGATCTTCTGAAGATATCAAAGCCATACGACTCTGTCTGTAAATCCTGCCAGATAGGAAAGCTTACTCGCACTCAGTTCAAATCTAAAAACTTTCCCTCAACAAAAAAACCTCTCCAGTTAGTACATATGGATTTATGTGGACCATCAAGAAAATAATGTACACGAAAAGAAAACTATTTTATGTTGATTATTGATGATTATTCTAGACCAACATGGGTTTCTTTTTTAAAGGAAAAATCTGAAGCATTTGAAAAATTCAAAGTGTTTAAGGCTCTGACTGAGAATCAAACAGGAAAAAGATTAAAGGCAGTAAGGTCTGATAGAGGAGGAGAGTTTATCTCATGGAACTTCAAAGAGTTCTGTGATAAACATGGGATCAAAAGAGAGTACACAATTCCAAGGACTCCACAGCAAAATGGAGTTGTTGAGAGGAAGAATAGGTCAGTACAACAAATGGAAAGATCAATGATGAATGAAAGGAACATACCTCAGACATATTGGGTGGAAGCAATTCATATCGTCGTTCATATCCTTAACAAAGCTCATCTCAGGACACACAGTGACAAGACTCCTTATGAACTATGGTTTGGAAGACCTGCTTCAATCAATCATTTTAAAGTCTTCGGGAGTAAATGTTATATCAAGAACAATGATGAAAATATTGGGAAATATGATGAAAGGGCTGATGAAGGTATCTTCTTGGGTTATGCTACAAATAGTAAAGGGTACAGATGCTACAATAAGAGACTACATAAACTAGTTGATTGTATAGACATAAAAGTTGATGAAGAAATCCCAGTCAAGAATGTAGGCAGTGCTGAGCCAAGAAAAAAAGATATAGTTGAAGATGAAGATGAACAGCTCCAATGGTCAGAAAGAGAAAAATTTGAATCAGATGAAGACACAAATACTTCAACTGACACAAATCAGCAGAAAGAAGAAAAATCACCTCTCAGAATTGTTAAAAAGAATCATCCTGAAAATCAGATAATTGGAGATATAAATAAAGGAGTTCAGACAAGAAGGAAAATGATTAAAGACTCAGAACAATCTCAGGTTTCTTTTTTATCTATGACTGAACCTAAAAAATTTTATGAAGCCAACAAGAATGATGATTGGATTAGAGCTATGAATGAAGAACTAGATCAGATTGAGAAGAACAATACTTGGTAGCTTGTCCCTAGACCTGAAGATAAAAATATAATAGGTTCCAAATGGGTATTCAAGAATAAAATGAATGAAAAAGGACAAGTTGTTAGAAATAAAGCCAGATTGGTTTGTAAAGGATATGCACAAGTTGAAGGTCAGGACTTTGATGAAACCTTTGCACCAGTGGCAAGATTGGAATCCATCAGAATGTTTCTTGCCTATTCATGTCATAAAAACTTTAAAGTTTATCAGATGGATGTTAAGTTAGCATTTCTTAATGGAGATCTAGAGGAAGAAATATATATGGATCAACCTGAAGGATTCTCATTGAAAGATAATCCTAATTATGTTTGTAAGCTAAACAAGGCCTTATATGGACTAAAACAAGCACCACGAGATTGGTATTATAGACTAGACAATTTTTTACAAGAAAAAGGGTTCAACAAAGGTACTGTTGACAGTAACCTTTACATTAAGTCTAAAGGTGATAATTTACTAGTTGTTTTGGTTTATGTAGATGATATTATTTTTGGCTGTACTAATGAATCATTTGTCTAGTGGTTTGCTAACTCTATGCAAACAGAATTTGAAATGTCCATGATAGGAGAACTGTCATATTTTCTTGGCTTACAAGTAAAAAAAAGTTTTGTAGGAATATTTATTTCGCAAGAAAATTATTTGAAAGAGATGTTGATCAAATTTTAGATGGAAGATTCTTCTCTAGTTAGAAAACCTATGGTGGTTGGTTGCAAGCTGAGTAAAGATGATATCTCACCTGATGTTGATCAAAGGACATATCGCTCTATGATAGGCAGTCTTATGTACATCACAACATACCGTCCTGATATAATGCAAGCTACTGGAATGGTAGGTCGTTATCAGTCTGCTCCTAAACAAAGTCATTTGGTAGCTGTCAAAAGGATATTTAAATACTTGAAGGGAACAATGACTTATGGTCTATGGTATCCCATAAACCAAAGTTTCCAGTTAACTGCTTATTCAGATGCAGCTTGGGCAAACTGTGTTGATGAGAGAAAAAGCACCAATGGAGGAGCATTCTTTCTGGGTGACTCATTAGTTGCATGGATTAGTAAAAAGCAAGGATCCATTTCATTATCCACTACAGAGGCAGAATGCATTGCTATTTCTACTTGTTTCACACAAATTTTATGGATGATACAAACTCTTGTAGATCTGAAGGTAACTGACACTAATCCCATTCCAATTCATTGTGATAACACCAGTGCCATTAATGTCTCCAAGAATCCTGTTCTTCATTCCAAGACTAAGCATATTCCAATAAAGTACCATTTTCTCAGAGAACAAGTTACAAACAGAATTGTTCAACTAAATTATATACCTTCTAAAGAACAGATTGTATATATATTTACAAAACCATTAGCAGCAACCCCTTTTGGATATCTTTGTCAAAAGTTGGGGGTTATAATTTCTTGTGTCTAATCTGTTCACTTGGTTAGGGGGAGTACTTATTGAATATCTGGTGTATTTCCAAGATGCTCATAGTTGACAAGGGGAGTATGTACTGCAACAACTCAGAGGGAGCATGTTTCTTCTTTGACATTGACGTCAAAGGGGGAGAAAAGAGCCTGGGAGGAGAGTCTGAATCCATGTGGGTGTTTGTGTTGCCATCAATGCCAAAGGGGGAGATTGTTGGAAAATATTTAATAGATAGCGAATGCTTGTCATTGATGGCAAGTACAACAATGAAGATGGAATGAGTATAGAAAGTATGTAATAGATGGGCATTATGAGAAGATGCTACAGAGAAGATTCAAGATTCGAATAAGCTCAGAAGAGATAGTGCAGAGGATTGTTGGCAGATCATCGATGGAAAGATCAGAGTAAGCAGAACAAAGTAAGCTCGAAAGGGATAAGAGTAAGCGGAAAAAAGTAAGCTCGGGAGGAGAAGCATTTCTGATCGTTGGATCCCATTCAAAATTCCCAAAAGAAGGAGGACCATTAGATCTGTTAGTAGACAAGAAGAACACGTAGAAGAGGAGGACAGATCTCAGGCGTCATATCTGAGCATCAGATTCAATCATCATTGGATCATGAAGGACCTACACATTCATTAAAGTGAAAGGAGAAACAAGCTCACAAAATCTCGAAAGAAGGAGGACCGTCCATCTTCAGGCAGGACACGTGGTGAAATATCATCATGTCACTGACTAGAAAGTTAAAGGAATGAGGTTCCCTAACCTCTTGAATTCGCGATATGCGAAATCGCGAAACTATCTTAGCCGTCAGTTCGAGGTTTGTTCTGGAACGTTGATCTGAGCTCCATCTTGGAGCTTCGCCTATCATGACTTGGAGAGGTAAGAAACATAACTATATAAATCATGATATGCGAAATCACCTTTTAATCCCAGCCGTCATATCAAAGTGTGTTCTGGACCGTTGATCTGAGCTCCATCTCGAAGCTTCTCCTATCGTGACTTGGATAGGTAAGAAACATAACCATCGAAATCACAATATACGAAATCGTGATTTAATCCTAGCCGTCAGATCAAGGTGTGGTTTGGACCATTGATCTAATCTTCATTTCGAAGTTTCCCCTATCGCGACTTGGAGTGACAAGAACCTGTATCGAAGGAATCATGAGATGCGAATTCACGATGAGATTTGGACCATAGATTCATTGAGATCGTGGATCGTTGATCTAAGATTCATTTCGGAGTTTCGCCTATCGCAACTTGGAGTGACAAGAACCTCCATCGAAGGAATCACAAGATGTGAATTCACGATGAGATCTGGACCGTAGATTCATCGAGATCGTGGACCGTTGATCTCAACTCCATATTGAGGTTTCAGGGATCGTGACTTGGAGAGTTGAGATGCCTCATCTCCAGACTCACGAAATGTGAATTCATGACAAACACTTTTTTCATAAGCACTTGGTCATGTCCATGGTCATATAGAGGAAGGAGATAGCGTAGAAAAGCTCTGTCTCAGAGCTTTGGAGATCGCGAGTGTCGAGACACTTGGCCATAGGAATGCCAAATTGTCGAAACCCAATTTAAAGGAAAGATTAATAAAGTTCTTCCAACAGTGCAGATAAAATTGAATATGATCAGAGGGCTACTGTTCTCTCTCATAGTTAATTCATCGGTTACGAATCAGTTAGCAAAACTGATTCATGATTCCTGATCGGTTGGCGTTTTAGTTTCTTAGACGGTTTTCTTTGTCCGAAGAAGATGCAAAGTGTAACTATTGTGGGCGTGGTGCATAAAATAAAAAGAGACAGACTGTGCGTTGGTGGAATATCTGGACGAAAATTGAATTAAATTGTAAGAAAGGGGAAATCACAGGATGCGTAGTGTGAGACTAAAAATATGCGCAGTGTGAGATTGAAAATATGCACAGTTTGAGACTGAAAATATGTGCAGTGTGAGATAAAACTCAGAGAAGAGTAACAGATGAGGAACAAACTTGAAGCAGAGCAGAATCACAGAACAAGTTGAAGCAGAGCAGAATTGCAGAACAGACAAAGGAAGAGAAGAATTGCATAACAGTTCGAAGAAGACCAGATTTACAGAACAGAGAAGAAGTGGTAAGAATCGATTTATCTATGTACTTGGTTGTTTAATCATTCATTTATATTCTAGGGTGGTTGGGAGGTGCTAGGGAGGAATGTTGTCCTCATAGGTTCAAGTGGGAGCTTGAACACAGGGAGTTGTAGATTCCATCTGGTTGCAGCCAAAGAAACCAGGGTGGCAGGGTGGTGCAAGGGAGAACAAGTTTTCTCGGTTATATAGGTTGGAGCCTGTGTAACTGGAAGTTGGTGCTTCTATCCAGTTGGTGCTGGAACATTAAGGGAGTTGGTGCTTCCTTCTAGTGGGTACTAGAGAAACTAGAGAGTTGGTTCTCTCAAACAAGCTGCAACTTGTAAAACAGAGGTAGCAGCCTCAAATTGAGTTGGTGCTCAATTATAGATGATGTACAAAACTTAAAAGACTGCCTATCATTTCGAAGAAGAAGAGGTTTTCTCCCTTTATGGGTTTCCTCATGAAAATCTGTCTCTATGTATACCTTATGTGTGACTGATTCTCTTTACTTTTATTGTCCATATGCTGTATAATGTTGATGATCACTTGAAGAAAGATTAAGAATGTATTAATAGACTTAAAATTGTTTAAGCAAAATAACAACGGATTCACCCCCTCGTCTCAGTTGTCTTATTAATTTCAACAGGTAGGGCTAGATCCAAGCTTCGAAGTGGTTGGATAAAGTTACCTCTCGTAAATTTCTTCTTTTCTAACAACCTCTAGGAAATTTACAGAGCGTTAACAATTAGGATATTTAGAAACTTAAGAGTTAGTTAAGATCAACTTGGCATAACATGTCATTAGGTAAAAGTGTGTTTCTTAGTGTTTTTTTTACTATGCATTTGTAGCTAGGCAATCCGACAGCCATGACATATTCTCTACATAGAGTGATCTGATGGATAATATTTTCCTCAATTTTAACGACTACATTGATCCATGGCTTAACACCTAATTGGTCCATGATATCTATTTAAAGAGCATGGAGGGTCATTTGTTGATGATTAATTGTAAGAAACTCTCCTGTAAATATATTGTAATATTTTTCTTTTGCATTAATAAATTTCTCCAAGTGGTCGCGTTGGTTGGGATCGTGGGTGTTTCCCCTCAGGGATTTTACCATGTAAAAACAACAGTGTGTTGATATTTTATCTATTTGTGTGAGTGGTTATTGAAGGTGTTCGTCTTATGTCGGAATACCTATGTTGTTAAACATGGTATCATAGTGCATTTGAAGACTCACTCCCATTATAGATCAAGATCTTGAAGGAATGTTTTCAAAAATCTAGTTTTTGTTATTTTCATACATTTTGGGTCAATGGGACTATTCCATTGTGCCTGAAGCACTTCTTTCATCTAGAATTTTTTTTATTTCACTTGAAAAGGTTTATGTTTTCCCAAGATACGATCATTTCAATTAGATCCGAAGGTATAAAACCCGAATACGCCCTTTTGAGTTTTTACAGAGATAATATTTTTGTTTTATTTTGGTTTTTTGTTTTTTATTTTTGGGTTGCTACTCTTTTAGATCTGTTTATTTTCTTTTCCCTATGTTATGTGTGATCTTGAAAAATAAAAAACAGAGTGGAAATGCTTTTCTTGTCTACGTGTTCTCTTTTTTATGTGCTCTATGTGATCTTGGTAAATCACAAAAAGATGAAAAACTTGCATTTTCCAGGTAAGCTAATCGAGATCTAACCCTTGTTTTCATCGAGAAACGACATTGTTTTTTATGTGTGAGCACATGAAAAGAGTTTTTATAGCAAGCACTCCAAGCACATATTCCACAACAACAACAACAACACCCCCAATCCTCGGTTTTGAGATTATAATGTGTTTTGCACTAGCTCACTTGGTTAAAAGTTGTCTTATTTAGTAAGATGTCTTGAATTCAAATCTTTTTTTTGTTAATTTTTGAAAAAATTCATGCGTTCATAGTAAATTGTATTTCAGTAAAATTATAAAAGTGAATCACTATAAAGTAGTTTTAATATTTATTTTTTAGTTACTTTTTACATGCAACTTTAATTTACAAAGTAACTTCATTGTAAAAGTGATTCCCGCTTCTTATATAAAAGTGAGTCACTTCATAAGAAGAAACTTATTTGTAAAAGTGAGGTTATTATAAGGAGGGATATCACCATGTGGACCAACTTCTACTTTCTGCGTGACTCTTTGGTTACTGTTTATGCCTTCTTTTTTTTAAACATAACTTTCACATCCAAAGTTCGTTTTTAATGTCGTTTTTTTTAAACAGTCTATTTTTTCAAGAACTTTCCATCCAGACTATCAATTTAAACCTTTAAATCCACATTCTTTGCATATTTAATATGGATTCTCCCAATGATCTTTTTATTTCCATTACCAACTACTTGTCATGGAAATCCCATATGGAGAATGTATTAAGAAGTAAAGGATTGTACTAGATTACCTGGGGGTCTTTCGACTCATATCACCTAGTTTTCAGAGTTTATATTAAGTTTGTGTCAACAATTAGGAGGTTCTATATATACTATGAGATTGATCTTGGTTCTTATTTCCTGCCCTCAATAAGATCTATCTCCTCATCCTAATACGCTCTTAGATTTTCCCCTCGCTTGTTATTTTTATGTTCGTTCTTTCCTCCAACAAATGTTTGGGTCTAGGGGTTTAGATGTCTTCTTATTGGGAGGAATGGGAAAGATTTGTTTAGTTGTTCCTTAGATTTGTTTGGCAACTTATACTGTCTAGTGAATTTTTCTTATATTTATTGTTTTTTCTTGCACACTTTCATTACTTGGGTTTTTGTTTGGTTTCTTGGTTCACATCATTATTGTTGTTTGTTGGTGTGTACACCAACAATGTTCAATGTGACCTTTCCCTATACTATCTATGATCCTTAGGTATGGCTGGAATATGAGCTCGTGTAACATTGCTTTGTTGTTTTCTTCTTGTTTGATGATCTTTCTCTATATCTTAGTGGGTTTCCTCTTTATGTAGACAACCCAAAAGAAGTTATGTAGACATTTAATCAAGTGTTTATCTTTGAATCTTGTAGTATCCTCCTCCATATACAACTTTCTTGACAACCAAATTCATGAATCCTCTATTCAATATAATCTTGAACCTTGACCCTCTCTAGCCTCCACTACATCACTATTTCTCTGCATTGGTTAAGGTCTTGACAATGGAACCATGTTATTGGCTCTTTGATAGACATGATCTCTATGGAAGGTGTCAAAAAATGTCCTGATGTAGTCTAGTGTGCCAATGTATTCAACCTTACAAGAGGAAGGAGAACTCACTTGAGGCACATGTGATAGTTTCCATGTGATTAAAGTGCAGAGTGTTAAAGATTTAGTGGGGTTTATAGTCCTTACTAATTTCTTAGTCGTATTCATGTAAACTACTAGAACTAACATCATTCAAGCCAATTACAAGAACATACAAATCATCCAAATATTATAGGAACACAAACATGTACTATAGAATGGTTCTCCATTGTGTTAGCATCAAGAATGATATTACATAACTCTGATGTAGAACTCAAGCTAGATACATAGTGCTTGACTCTGAACTCTTAACAACTTCTACCAACTCTAAAAATTCTAACCAAGAACTCTTTAGTTATATTACAGACCTCATATATAAGAGTTGTTACAAAATATTCCAAAACCACGTACTTAGGCGTTTGCAATTTTATTGCTTCTACAAATTCATTTTCTATTGAAAGTTTCTCTATGCTAGCACTTAGTTAAAACTGATCCATAATAGTCATTGTGATTTATTGAATCAAAACTTGTTTTCTGAGAGGAATATCCATTCAACTTACAACACGAGGATGGAGATATCTAGGGTTTCATAGTAGCCTTGTTTCAATGGCCTTGATTACAATTTTAGCTGGTTTGATTTCAATTTGAGTTTGATGAAGGTTTTAGTGACTTAGGATGTCTATAATGATCTTAATATCAAGTTATAAATTTTAAATCAAAGTCTCTAGAGTTTATCCAAGTTGAACATTTTTTTGAACCGCTACTCAAGTAGGGCATGAGTTGTTCACATCTTCAACATGTTGCACCACATTTTATGCAATGTTTTATGGGAAATGGTAGAGGTTGGATGTCTATTTGTTTGAGGGGGTGGTGTATAATTATAGGTTGATTTTCAACTTGTATTTACTTAGGATGTTTGAGAGATACTTGATACTCTTGGAAAGGACTAGTTGTTTGTGTCGTGTTGAAAAGAGGCACCAAAAAAACCTCCATGGTTAACTTGGTTTATGTTTGGAAAAGAGGGGAAATTAAATAAACTAAATAATAGTAAATCAAGTTGTAATAAAAAGGTAAACCATGGTCAACCTACTATGGTTGATCATGGTTGTTGAGATTAGTAGTATAGTTAATGTTAATGTTGATAGTCAACCGACTTTGGTTTCGAAATTTGATTGATCATGATTTCTTAAGGCTAATAATTTATTTTATAGTATTTTTGACAGTCAACTATGGTTGACAATGTTTTGTTGAGATCAATAGCACAGTAAATATTATTTTTTATATTTATGTATAGTAAACCATTACCTATTGAATGGTTGTTCATGTGAATGGATTTTTTTTCTTTATAGTTTTATAGGTTTTTTTTTGTTAAATCCTATGAGAGATATCAAAAGATTAAAACAATCAACATTTCTACTCAGTGCGAGTGCCTAGAATTTTCTTAGGAAATAAATAGTAATACAAAATTAGATTAACTAAATGTTAAATAATTAAATTTTACTCACTCAGAGTGCCTAGAATTTTCTTAGGAAATAAATAGTAATACAAAATTAGATTAACTAAATGTTAAATAATTAAATTTTAAAAGAAGTTAACCATGGTAAACCCATTATGGTCGGCCATGCCTGGTCAAGGTTAATAATACAATTAATGCATTTTTTTTTTATAATTCACCATTTTCAACCATTATTTGAGGAATAATTGATCATGTCTTATCAAGTTATTTACTTAAAGATTTATATGGTTTTATAAATATTTTAAGTTTTGTTTTATAAATCCCATGTTAGTAGAGGATCAAAAAAATCGTATAACACCATTTTGACCATGCTTATTTTCTTAGGATTTAAAAAGTCTAAGTTAAATAAACTAAATGATAAAAACATAAATTAAAATTTAAAAAAAAATCAACCATAGTAGATTAAATGGTTTGTTGATATTTTTTCTTTTTATTCGCGTTTGTGTTTTGGATTTTACTTGTTTAGTTTTAGGGTGTTGGGGATTTTAATTTTTAATTTTATTATTATTGAAAGTTGATATTATCTTAAAAAGTTAAAAATATTACAAAAAATGGACCTTGGAAGTTGGTTTTTCAATAATGGAAACTAAAACTAGCTTCAAGTAGTTATGAGCATTACATATTGTTGATGTTTGGATAATATCGGGAAGACATTCTTCCACACACACACACATATATATATGACATGATATTTATAACACAAGGTTTAAATATATATAATAAATAAGTAGTTATTTATTATCCAAGGGACGCATCCTTTCATGGATGGTCACCATATGTTCTCTATATATGGAACACTCATCATTGTAACAATACATCGATCATATATCATCTCATATTATCTCATATAGAAAAATCAACATGGTATCAAAGTGAGACTAGGCTTGACCCCCTCACGGGAGGGCCCAGAGCAAATTCTATATTTCCTAGTGGGTAATGTACAACCCTCAATGTCAGATACAAATAGAAGATTGTAGAGATTAATCTGATATTACACATATATTAAACAATTTTAAGTTGTCGGTACGTATAACTTCCTCTAAAAGGATTAAAGATATACAAATGTCTTTCCCATGGCCGCTCTAAGACCACAAGTGCCATTTTAAGCACACGCATGATATTGAAAGATATTGGAAGACAACAATATTACACTAATACATGAATAATCATACTGAATTTTGTGGCTTGTTGCGTCATGGATTGATTATGGATTTGAAATGATTGGGTTATTGGATATCACATAAAGGAAGTTCCTATTTCGTCATCAATTGATGATTGTTCCTTTGTGCTATTTTTTTTTAGACTGAGTGCTTCCAATGATTGATCTTAGTGTTAGAAAGTCCTAAAATTATAACCAGAAAGAAGCATCATTAAAATCATGTCACTAGTAGGCCGCAATAGTCTTCTTCAAGGGATGATGATGAGTATGTGCAAGAAGGCGCACGTTGTGGTCGTTATTTTTTTTCCTACACAATGTCACATTAACCTAATGATGGACTTGGCCAAGAAGTTAGTAGAGGATGGATTCTTCGTCACCTTCGTCAACACACACCATAATCACCATCACATACTCCAAGCCATGACGAAGGCGAAATGACACCCAATTAAAGAAAAAGAGATGAGAAACATCCGGTTAGTATCCATTCCTGATGGATTGGCTCCTGAAGATAGTCAGACTAAAATTCCCAAGTAGGTGAGAGAAATGGAATCGGTGATGGGTTCATTCACTAAGGACCTAATTCAACTAATAAACAAGAAAGAAGAGCACAAGGTCACCGATGTAATAATATATCTCACGTTATGCTTCAATCTTGATGATCTTTGTCTCTGCAATGATGTTGCAATAATCACTCTATGGCCAACGCTTATTGCTACGTATGGTATCTGCTACAATAATTCAACTCTAATCCTTCCTCAATGATTCTATGAGAGTTCGAACTTCGTGCAAATAGAAAACAAAAATGGTTGATTCTCCAACTATTGCATACAATCGTTTGATGAAGACACAAGAGTTCAGGAGGCCTAGAGAGTCTCACATGGAGATAAAATATCACTATATACGAGATATGGTGCAAAGAGGAACTATTAAACTTCAATACATTTCTACTGATGAGAAGACTGCAGACATTCTAACCAAGACATTTTCCAAAGAGAAGTTTGTGTACTTTCGGGACAAGCTTGGTGTGGCAGAGAATGCCTCCCTCATTGAGAGGGAGTGTTGATGTTTGAGGAAGCATCATGAGACATTCTCCCTGGAGGGTCCTATGTGGACTAGTAGGGGGGAATGTAGACTTCATATTGATGTGATTAAGATGGTTAGCTGAAGGAACCAAGACATTGGTTTCACGAGGAAACCTTGATATGTCTTGGGGGACATTGGTTCCATGAGGGAACCTCGATGTGTCCTAAAGATGTTTGAGGTAACATCATGAGACATTCTTCCCGGAGGGTCCTATGTGGAATAGTATGGGGGAATGTAGAATTCATCCTGATGTGTCTCAGATGGTCAGATGAAGTAACCAAGACATTGGTTTCATGAGGAAACCTTGATATGTATTAGGGGACATTGGTTCCATGAGTGAACCTTGATGTGTCCTAGAGATGTTTGAGGAAACATCATGAGACATTATCCTCAGAGGGTCATGTATGGAATAGTAGGAGGGAATGTGGGCGTCATACTGACGTGCCTCAGATGGTCAGATGAAGGAACCAAGGAATTGGTTTCATGAGGAAACATCAATATGTCTTGTGAGACATTGGTTCCATGAGGGAACCTCGATATGTCTTAGAAATTGGTTTCACGAGGGAACCTCGATATGTCAAGTATGGTCCAATATGACTTAGCATGATCAACTCCAAGAGACTGGCCACCCCTTGTAGGATGAGATAATTGAAGTCTTGTGTATATCAACTACATTTGTGACATGGTGCAGAGGAAGGAAATACTCGTGTAGTACCTTACTAAATATGAACATGTTGTTGATTTTATTACCAAACCCCTTACCAGAATGAAGTTCGAGTACTTCTGTGACAATCTTGGCATAGAAGAGAATGCCTCCCTCGTTGAGAGGGAGTGTTAATGTTTTCAACTTCCTGAGACATTCTCCAAATCATACTCCTCTATGATCGAGTTGAGATGATCTGTGAGGACACTTGTCTGATAGGGATAAGTGGGTTTTGGATTATATCCCAACGTCCCTTATGGAGAGCACATGAGGACACATCCCTTGTGGAGAGAACATGAGGACATGTCAAGGGAGTTTACCTTGACGTCACACACTATGGGGAGTTGACCGTAGTGTTTCTAGAGGGAATAGCCTCTAAAAGTCTATATGGGAGTGCCGTGTGTGATACACCTTTTGCTACAATGTCATCAGTAAGCATTGGGAAGACATCCTATATTTGGATGCAGACCAAGGGAGATAGGATGTTTTTATCACAAAGGTGTACTTGTGGTAAATGGGCCTGGGCATAGTCTTTCCTTTATCATGAAAAGGAATAATATGGACTTGAGGTGGTTGAGGAGATTTCCATGTTTCAGTTAACATAGGGCTGACATTCACTCACAGGGGTGTACCTGTGATGAATGACCCTAGTGTGGTCTTTTTCATAGTCATTGTGATTTGACAAGGAATGATAAAGACTCAAGATGCTAGATGCTATCACATGCAGACCCAGAGTGAGCCTAATCTCAATGAGAGTCAATTGGCTCAGAGGGAGTGTTGATGTTTTGACAACATCAAGACTTCACATTCTTCCATA
>ML784418.1:581303-596314 GCA_009831015.1 Picea engelmannii
ATGCATTCTCATCAAGGACAATACATATTATATTACATCAATCATCAATCAATCAATCCTTTGACATCAATCAATCACTTGAAATCAATCAATGACATCAATCAATCAAACCATTGGCATCAATGACAACATGATCCAACACCATAAATGTTTAAAAAATTTGTGATAATAAAGAAATGCAGAAACATTCAAAAATCGCATCCATAGACTGTGTATGTTAAAGATCCTTTAAGGCATTAATTAATTCAATTAAGTCCCTTCAATTTTGTACTTTCATCCCTTGAAACCTCTTTTTGGCGTTTTCCGTCTCGAATGATTTTGTTCCTAGTCTTGGAATCCAAAACACCCGAAATCACGATGACGCGATTTATCCCTTTACCCATGACGTTGCCCAAGATTTTAGTTAATCCATGTCTAAACAAGGAAATCGTGACTTCGTGGATCAGATTTGCGAAGATGCGGCTTTTGGAGGTAGCGATCGTTGAGTCGTGAAAGAATGATAATGTTTAAGCAAGGTTTAAAGGATTTACTCTTGACACTAATCGGGATAACTTTTGGAACCGTTTCATGACTTCGGATATCGGAGTTTGGAAACCATGCGACTTGTAAATCCCAAAGCACAATAGCATGAGGTAATAAAAGTGATAAACTTGCTTAACGGTTAAGAGACAGTGATTTAGAACTATAATGGCCATCACCACTTTGCATGTCAGGGTATTGAGGCTTTCAGTGGGTAAATATAATAAAGTTAAAGACAACCTGAAAACCAACTTTTGATTTTAAGAATTATATTTCAACCACTTGGAAAAGGCGGCTCCAACATAGGCTCCAACTAGGGATCCCATCTTCCTGCAGGATGGGAAGAACAATAGACCACGTACATGTATTGGGTAAATGGAGTGATTGGTTTCTTTCTGCGAAACTTGTTTTAGGAAGGGGATACAGAGGGAAAAAAGAGATTTCATCTTTACTTCTGAAAATCTTTTCAAAATTCAATTGCGTTCTAAACTCAGTTGCAGCCCTTTCGATGACTTTCTCCTTCTCGATACTGAATTCAAGTCTGCTTTAAGATAATCAAAACAGTCCTAGGAAATTCAACAGATTTTGTGGATTTTGGCTTCCATCAAACGAAGTAAATTCCATGCTTTCAATCGGGGAGTCTTGTCTGAACTTGGGATGCAGATCCAGTTTCGAAAAGGCTGATTACCAGAGTAGAGTGAAATTTATGTATGACAGCCTTACAAATATCTCAGATATTGCTTCACTGCCAGCGAGCCTGTTCAGTACCCCAGTGAAGATATCTGCCCCTTTTTACTGAATTTCCTTTCACCACTTCGAATCATAATTATGCATTTAAATGCTAAGACGAGGGAAATCATGTATGAATTTCCTTTCATCGTCTCCTTGGACTAGATGGGGAAAATTAAATTCAAATTTCCTTTCACCATTTGTCTTATATTTTACTTTTTAAAGCACGGAGTGGAGGAAATCAATTTGTATAAGGTATACCAGGGATGATATCTGTGTAATATTCGTAGTGGAGGTGTTTCAACTTGCTTTGATTACTCGGGACCAACCTTCTCTTAACTCTCAAAACACCTTATCCCGCAGGGAAAATGGAAAAAAATTACTTCCAGGGGTCTTCCTTCGAGCAATCCTCAATCCTTCGAAAACTGTTAAAAAACCTAGAAGAGTCAGGATCAACCTATGCATAACTTTGTTTAGTAGGCAACTGAGGAGTTATGAGGGTTGGCTTACTTTCTAAGATCTGTTTTCTAGCTTCCAAAGCTAAAATGTAACCTCTTCTCCCTCTGTGGGAACCCTGGAAAGGTGTTTGGTTTTTTAAGAAGGTAAATCTGAGGATAGAAAAAGGGAGACAGAGAAAGGTCTAGAATTCGAAATACAGGGGTCATGGATTAAACTGGACTCTTGGAACCCTTTCTCGGAGATGCTCTACTCTCTTTGCTTATTTTAATTACCTCTTATCTTTATCTAGGTGAAAATTTAGTACCTAGAGTAAGAAGTCGTTCTTTTAATGACAAATCAAGTGAAAATATCATACTTATGAGACTGTCATGGCACTTTAGCGACATTCGTTTGAAATACAGACATATCTGGAATTTGTACCTTTGCCTTACCATTTCATTCACTTCTAAAATAACGGAAAAATATTTCTATCACCTGTTTTCGGTGAATTGATTCTCCAATATATGACTATATGTTTATTCCTTTCACTCGTTTGGGCTGCAAGCCGGGATCCTGTAAGGGAACAACACAAAGAGTATTAGGGATCTAAAAGAACTGAATGCATTGAAAATTTCGTATCCCTACTTCTAGAAAAACAATGACCTATTTTATTTGTGATGAAAGTAGACTTACCAAAGAAAAATTATGAAATAAAAAGAAAACACAAACTGGCATATACAATGGAAATTTTGGAAACCATTTGTTGCATACAGTGCTTTAAATAACGCCCGTTGACAGGGGCATTGAGGATTTTACTGTCCAAATTCTCTAATAGAAACAATTTTTTCCCTTCAGGATATGTGACTTTGAACGGTTTGTACCAGATATGATCAAATTTACCATGTTTTGCCGAGTCTTCCTTCCTAGCATCCCATTTCAAAACCAAATCATCGGGGAAAAATTCTCTGTCCTTGGCCTTACGATCGAATAATGCTTTCATGTTGTCCTGGTATTTCTGCATCCTTTCGTCCACTTCGGCCCTGTGCTATTGAACTTCAATCAGATGGTTTATTCTTCTTGTGACATGATTTGGTTCTTCTTTATCATCTTGCCAAAGTTTCATTACGGGAAGCGCTAGATTTATAGGTAATACTACGTCGGTCCCGTATACCATTTGGAAAGGATAAGTGTCGATAGATTTTTTTGTACCTATCTGATTCACCCACAAAGAATATTTCAAATGCACATGCCAAGATTTTTTGTTTTCTCTCAACACTTTCTTAATTATAGTGATTAGACTCTTGTTTGAAGACTCGGCTAGCCCATTTCCTTGGGGGTAATATGCCATGGAATGACCGATCACGATATTGTACTTTTGGCAAAAGATGACCATAGCCATAGATTTAAATGCCTGGGCGTTATCTGTGACTATCTTTCGGGGGCAGCCGAATCTAGAAAAAATTTTCTCTTCTAGGAAATCCATTACCACCGAATTTGTTTTCTTTCTAGTTGGAATAGCCTCCACCCATTTGGTGAAGTAATTTGTAGCAGTCAGGATCCATTTATGTTGAGCACTAGAATGAGGGTTAATTTCGCCTATAAAATCTAGTCCCCATTGTTGAAAAGGGGCTTCCATTTTGACTGGAACCAACAGTAGCGCTAGGAGTTTCTGCTTGCCTTTGAACAATTGGCAAGGGTTACAGGCTCTGATTTTGGCATTGACGCCTGAGAATAGTTTGGGCCAATAATATCCTGCCCTCAGGATATTATAAGTCATTTCCCTCCATGCATGATGTCCTCTGCACATTCCTTTGTGAAATTTGTTTATGACCTTCTCTGTTTCTGATTCAACTAAACAAACCAATAGGAAGCCTAGTGGGTCTTTCCAATACAATTGGCTTTCATATATACAGTACTTTACCACATGCAATTTCAGCATCCTGGATTTAGATGGAGATAAATCACTCGGGCATTTCAAGGTTAGAAGGTAGGACACTATGTCTTTATACCAATCCGATGAGGCAAACTTCTCTTCAATTCTGATTGCAGTTATTTGTTCATCGAGCTCGTTCATGTCCACACACTCTTCACATCTCTGTAGGCCATTTATTCTGAGGGCTTTGAAATTTGATTCATCTAAGAGCTTAGCCAAACCTTGTCCTTTTACTAGTCTCATCGGTTTTATCTCCAGGTCGAATTCTTGAATTTTAGCAAGCCACCGTCCCCTTTTCCCATCACTGTCAGACTGAACCAAAATGTCTTTTACAAAACTGGTGGGTATGTACGTAATCACCTTGGAATGTAACATGTAGGTTCTGAAAGCCTTTAACGCCTTCACCATAGAATATGCTTTCTTTTCCATGATATCATATCTGAGTTCAGCGTCTCTAAGACTTTTACTAAAAAAGGCTATTGGTTGCTCGAAACCTTCTTCATTTTTGTAGAGGAGTACCGCGGCAAGTGTGTCTTCGCAGGCGAACGAGAAAATCAGAAAATATTTTAGATAATCAGGGTTTGCCAGTACGGGTGCCTCGCTTATAACCTTCTTGATGCATGCAAACGATTCTTTAGCTTTTGCTTTCCATTTCACTTCATTGTTCTTCTTTATCATCTCTGTGATCAACTTCACAATTTCAACAAAGTTTGGGATAAATATCCTCAAAAAATTAATTTTTCCTAAGAATGACTAAACCTCTTTTACATTCCTAGGGATATTTATGGTGTTTATAGCTTCAACCCTCTCAGGATCAATTTTAATTCCATCTTGAGACACAGTACGGCCCAAGAGTTTACCTTATTGCATAGTGATACTTTTGGGGGTTTAATGACAAACCAAACCTACGACATTTCTCAAACATCTGCTTGAGATGTATCAGATGATCTTCATCAGATTTAGAAAATACGATTAGATCATCAAGATAGATAACCACGAATTTGTCCCTTTCGCCGATGAAAGTGATATCCATATCACATTGGAAAGTAGCACCTGCATTCATTAAACCAAAAGGCATCTTGTCATACATAAATGTACCCCAAGGGGTGGTGAAGGTTTTTTTTTCTTTATCATGCTCGTTGACAGCAATTTGATTGTACCCAGAAAATGCGTCGATCATCGACATCCTATTTGCCCCAACTACTTTTTCTAAAATGTGATCCATTTTGGGTAGAGGGTAATTGTCTTTGAGGGATGACTTATTCAGATTTGTAAAATCAACACACAGTCTAATCTCCCCACTTTTCTTTCTAACTGGGACCAAGTTTGCTACCCAGTCGGAGTATCTCAGTGGTACGCTTATTTTTTCTTCCTGGAGCTTTTTGACTTCCCTTTCGACCAGGGGCAATAAAATAGGATTGATTTGTCTGATTTTTTGTCAAAAAGGTTTGACACTAGGCTTTAGGGGTATCTTGTATTTAATCACAGTGGTGTCATAGGTTCTCATCTCTTAGTATGACCAAGCGAAAACGTCTTTATACTGCTTGAGTAGATCAACATATTTACTTTTTGTCTTAGGAGGGAGATACTTTGATATTTTTAATATCCTAGGCTCCTCTTTGGTCCCTATGTTGCAGTCTTCAATCTCTTCTGGTTGGGGTTGCAAAGTAGATTTTAAGGGCATATCATTTTGGTCGAACAGTCTCTCCAGAGGGATTAGTCCCTTTGGAATCTGATTGTTCTTTAAAACCAGCATGCGATGATTAGTGATCTTTTCTTGGAACCCCTGAGGATCCTCTCCCTCTTGCATGATCCATGTGTGGTCGTTTTGGTTTTCTTGTTCAATGTGAGTTTCGGCGAAGTCGTCCACCATTTCGAGGAACTTCCTGATTTGTTTGTCATCCTCAAACACTTGCCAGTGTTGGATGTTGTTTGGTATGGAAGTTCTGTTCCTCGCCTCTATGTGGTACCTTAGTTTAAAAGCTGTAGGGGGGGGAAATGTTGAGGCTGATTTGGCTAATGATTCGACTTGCAAGTTTTCATTGCATGGGATGAAATGAACATTTATCGATGAGAAGAAATTTTCTATTAAATCCCAGGTGCAATTCCTGTAAGATCTCAATCTTGGGTGTTTGGCCTGGTATTGCCGATTTATCTGTTTCACTATCAACTCTGCATCTTCATATACTTCCAAGTTCTTTATGTTCATATTCCAACCCTAAGACTAGATCCTCATACTCACATACGTTATTGATGTAGTCTATATCCCACTGAAGCCTCTAAGAGAAAGGAATAACAAATTCATTTTCAGGTGCTACAAACAATACTCCTGCACCTGCTCCTTCATATGAGAAGGCACCATCAAAAAACATTTTCCAAATTCCAGTGCTATACATATTTTTGTCTATCTTTCCTGATTCATTTTCATCTATGTAATTCTCTTTTGTATAGCTATTTACACCAACATCAAAAGACAAAATACAATTCCCTAGATCTTGATCGACAACATAAACAGGATAATTGTTAGGATTTTGTGGGTCGTTCACTGTGTATGCTAGCCTCGTTTCCCTATATAGCCGAGTAAATTGTACACCAAACACAAGAATCGTGGCGTAGGTCATGTCTAGTTGAAGAGACCCCCCAATTTTGGCTCCCCACGACCTAGATAGTAGCAAGCCATACTTCGGAGGTATATCGGCGATAACTACATCCATCAGGACGTTTTTCACCGAAACCTGTGCAAGAGTGACTACTAAATATTTTATCATACCCATGCACTTAACTCTCCTTGAATCAAAAGAGTAGAGATCTCCATAAGGCCTGGTGATCTTGAGGCCTAGTCTATCCATAATAGACTTGGGCATCACATTATGTGAGGCTCCAGAGTCTAGCATGCAGTTATGCAGTAGTCGATCATGCACATTCAGGGTAATATAGAAGGGAGCGACGATGTATCTGGCACCCTTGAAATGTGGACCAAAAGTGATATTAGGCTTATCATCTTCCAAGTTTATCAAATCAGAGTGACTTTCTAGATCCGAAAAACCTATCATTTTGGTTATCTGCTTTCTATACATATGATTCTTTGCTAATTCAACGAGAGGGATTGGTATTTTGATCTTATTTATCTCATTTTCAAGGCCGAAACCTCCCCCACCTTTGTTCGTTTCTTTGGTTGAAACCTCAGACTCCTTCTTTTCTAACTTATTTGTTTGTGCTGATTTATTTTCCGTGAGTTTATTTACTGATGTATGTGTTTCAGTTGTCTTAGTTTTTTTTTTTCTTGGGTCTCAGCCTCCTTTACTTTGGGATTCTGTGAATCTACCCCTTTTATTTTTCTATTAGGTATCTCGATCTCTTTTGGGGTAGGCTCGTATATTTCACCTCTAGGAAGAATTTTCTTGGGTTGAGGAGTCAACATAGGTTTGTTTTTAGGCCTCGAGTTGTACTTATGTTGGACCTCAGCCATTATAGAATCGTTCATTTCTTGATAGACAGAAACATCAGTGTTGTTTATGTCATCATCTTTATTTGATGGTTTCTCTGTGTTCAAGGACTTCTTGTAATCTTATTTAGTTAAATGAGGTTGTGTGCAATCGTCACCCAAATTGTTTACGTCTTCTTCCAGAACCTCAAAATCTTGCAGGTCATTTCCTCCTATAAAATTTTCATTTTTTAAAGGATTTTGAATTTTCTGGTCTTCATTTTTAATCTATCATTGTTGATTTTGAGGGTTGGGGTTTCTTCTGAATTCCCTCTTAACGAATGGATCTACCTTGGATTGATCTAGCTCCATTCTGGAAATCTTATTTGATAGCTCTTTAATTATCCTAGCCATATCATCCATTTTATCATCTGAGGATCTACTAGGCCCCGAGGGTCCTGCTTGTTCCCTAAAATGTTTGGTTTCTCCGTTTCCCATTTCTACTTTTATTTTTAATTTGCCATAAGCCATCATGTTAGATTCAATCTCTATGACTTCATCTTTCATTCGGGTCAGGGTAGCCCCTCTCGTTTCTCTCAATAGAAGTGTGAAATCGGGTTCGAAGGCTCCCGCAAAGGTTACCTTGGCTACAGGTTGGGATGGTTTAACTTCGACTGGGATCTTATTATATAACTTGTTAAACCTTTGAATGAATTCCATAACAGTTTCCAATTTTTTTTTCTTTAAAGACACGAACTTGGTCAAATAGTACAAATGGTCTTTTCTTTTGCCCCATTGTCTAAGAAAAGAGTCTTCTAGGGCATCATAGGATAATATCGAACTTGCAGGTAGACTTCGAAACTAGGTTCGTACCTGTCCTTCGAAATTATGAACAAATAACCTCGAATATACGTCTTCGTGTTTGAGACCTAGGATATCTGTTAACTGATCAAAGAAATTTAAATCTTCAGCCGCAGTCAGGTCCCCTTCCCCTGTAAATTTAGGTAAGTTTTTCATGTAGTTTTTAGGAAGGTCATGAAGAGGGATAGGCAGGACCAGAGGTGCATATCTGGTAGCTACTTTAGCGAAAACTCTGGGAGGTGGGGGCGGCCCTTGGCCCCCTCCTCCTCCTGGAGCCCATCCACCTCCTCCTCCTAAAACCCCTCCACCTCCCCCTCCGGCGGCTGCCATCGATACTATTGGATAGGAAAACAGTGCATTATATAGAGGGTTCTGGAACACTAAAAGTGAATCTTTAGCTTCTTCGAGAGATGAGAAATCTGAAGAAGGGGGAAAAGGGATGCGAGCACTTGGTTCCTCGGATTTGCAAGAGATGTAATCATGGGAACTCGCGGGCGTGGAATATGAGTATATGGTATACTCTTCATGACTCGGCAAGGTCGGGAAATCTAACTAAAGAGTTGGCAGGATATCGATCGTTGTTAAATTTACTGAGGGATTTTCACCTTTATGTACGCCAGAAGTTGTTGGATGAATTTCATTTTTAACTTCAGGGAGACCTAAAGTTGGGTTGAGGGTTTTATGGGGGGATTCATGCGAAGTTAGAGGTTCAAAAGAAATCTTAGCCTTGGTTTGTGTGTGCCTAAGATGGTAGACTGTAGTGGTTGGCTTAAGGGAACTTCTTGTTTTTTAGTACTTTTTCGGGATCGAAAACGGGCATGGTCTGTTTACCATTCGGGTTTTGTCTAGTGTTCCTTCGACCGGATGCTAGCTTACTTAAATGTGGAGCCTCCAAGTGAATGATAAAAAATAGCCTTTAGAAGGTGTTCACTCATTGTTCACTATCAAAGGGTAGAAACTTGCAAAAATGTCGTTCTCCCAGGGAAAAGGTTTCATAACTTTGGTCCCCGGCAACGATGCTAGAAAGATGTCGTTCCAGAGTCTATACTTAAGGCTAGAAAGTATAGGGTGTAGGCATCCGAAAGTGAGAAAAAGATAAAAAGGGGAAGAATCAACCTTCGAGAAAGGAAGCTAAGGCTGATTCTAAGTTGTCTTTGTCTCACTTCCAAACGTCCCTGGATGCTTATATCCCGTTCAATTGTGGCCCATGAATGTTCGAGTTCTACCCGAGTGATGGCAGTTTTAAGTATGGTGTCAAAAAGGTTCAAAGTGATGTTGGTTTGATCCAATAGGATGGGTTCAATGTTGGATTTCTTGCAATGGGCACAGTTATGGAGGAACATAAATTGAAAAGAAAGTTCAAGGTTTAAAATGCTACTTCAATTTTTTGACCATATAAAAGAGAATTTCCGAATCCGATGTTAAAAGTAGAACACAAACCAAAGGCCTTCTCCCGTAACTGAGTTAAATTTTTAAAGAATCATGTATGAAATGTGAGAAAACTAAGTTTTCGACAATGCGAGTCTCCCATCAACGGAGAATCTCACCCTGTAAACAGAAGAAGAAAAAGACAAGAAGAAATCTGACGAAGCATTAAATATAGAGATCTAAAAAGTTCACAAGTCTTGTACCTATTGATAGTCGATACAGAGGGAAAAATGCAAATGATTAGACGACTAAACGGTTGGTCACCACAGTAGAAGTTGTACTAAATTGTAGCTAAGCATTCATCGAAGATATATATGCGAAATGAAATTTAATATAAGATAACAGAGAAAACAAAACTCATAAATTAGTCTTCAAGGAATCAAGAATCTTTGGATTTCTTTTTATTAATAAAAGGAAAAGGTCTCTATTACAATTGGACAAGAAAGCTCTCGCCCCTGTTCTCACTTCAAAATGCATATTTATACAAACTTCTAAACATTTGAATTTCAATTGTTCCAGAAGTTTTCGGTTACAAAATGGGAAATTTAAGCGTTTCACTTCTTTGTCTTTGTCTTCCTTCATGCAGGCAGAGCACCTTCCTTTCTTTACTCTTCTTTCCCCAGAAATAGAACAAAATAACACTTGTCATCATTTGATGCTAGACACCTGCCCTTTCGCCTGCCCAATGCAATTGACACACTTTTCGATCAATTGGGATATCAACTTTGAAGGCTTTGTTTGGTTGTTTGACTCAAAAGTGTAACAATCCTTCGCTAACTGTGGCAACCTTTCTCCTACTTGTCGGTCTTCAGTGATGATAGAACATAATTGTACACTTGGTTTTATTAACCATTTATCCATTTGGACGATATCAATCTGGCTTATCTGTGATATTTCAGCCTGATCTTTTTCCTCGTTCTCCTTGATATCGAGCAGGTGCTTGGCTATATCGATCTATCCTAATGTCCTAGTGCTTCTTTCCCTATCGAGATCCAACAAAATTTCATTTATCAAGCCAAAATTTTCTTCACAAGAGTTTCTCATTTATTTAGCTCGTTCTCTGTTTTCTAATATATTATGCTCCCATGCCTTCAACAAGATATTTCCTCTAGTTTTATCTGGGATGGAAAGTCTAGGACTACTGACCATTTCTTTTTTTTCCATGGCTATAATAGCCTCTTGGAAAGCAACCCAAGCCACCCCAACTTTTCTTTCTCTCAAAGAAATTTCTTTCAGCGCTTGGTCAATGGTCTGGCAATGGTTTTGGATGGCTTCCACTTTAGCAAGTAAATCTTGTTGAGCTACTAACACTCTCTTTCAGATCTCAATGGATTGGGATTGGACTATCCCGATATCTATAACTTGGCTCTTAGCAGAATTCAACTTTACCTGTGATTGCCTTATCAATCCTTCTTCTTGGCTTACCTGTGCTTGGTTCTTCTAGGCCGACTGATGTATTTTCTCGAGATCGAATCTGAGTTGCTAGATTTCCTTTTGATCGACTGCTCTGGATTTCTCTAGACCTGTGTTCACCTAATCTCTGGCATTTGCCTCTGCTGTAGCTAGCTTAGCCTCCAATGTACTGATCAAGCGGTTCTTCCGCTTTAACTGTTCCTTTAGAGATCCGACGGAATATTGGTTGGTTGTAGCCAAAGTCCCCAACGTCCCTACTATATGAGTGGTGAATTCCTCCTTTTTCATGGCCTTCCCATTGACTAGGATTTTGAATTTTTTGGCTACTATGCCTGCTTCTCGGTAAATCTCTTGCTTCACAATGGCCTTTCTCTTCTTATCGAAGAAAAATTCATTCAGAGGCAACTCTTCTATAGTAATGGGCGTTATTTCTTCGTCAAAAATCCATCTCGCGTCGGGGGTCCCCCTTTTGAACTGTAGGGGAGTGATAGAAGTGATTGGACTGTCGATTTCCTTGGATGGTTTCTTTGGGATAACAACTGTCTCTGGCTTGCTTGATGGGTTGGGGATCTCGGCTTCCTGTTCCAGGTTCCCAGTTTCCTCTGTCTTTTCCTGATTTTCCTCTCGGTCAGGACCTGAATATTTTGAGCCCTTGGATTCTGTTTGCTGTATATCTTTAGTCTATGGGTTCTTACCTTGTAAAAATGGGGGAAGGTAGCTCCGTCGATGTTCATGAAATTTGAAGAAATCGGCCATATCCTCGGGCGACAGGGCTTGAATCCGACTTAGGACCTCAGCATAGGATCTCGTACCTTGGAATATGTCGTCATGAGGTGAATGCTCATGTTTGTATCTTTTCAGGCCATAATTTTCCATGTGATTACTCACGACCTTATGTGGGTCATGTTTCTTAAACTCGATGTTGACCAATTTAAATTCTTCCAAGGTCGTAGCCTCGGCTTTGGCGTGTCTGAAATATAATAAAGAATATGTATTAAAATGAATGGGGAAGGGAAGCCATACCTTCTTCAAAAAACATTTGAGCTCTTTGCTTATTCCACTGAGCACGGTTTGCCTGGAAATTTTGCGACATACTAGCTTATCCGGCACGAATAGTGGTAGAGCATATGGGGGAATAGAGGCACCAAAAACCCTAATGTATGAAAACTTCACTTCTACATACCATTCATCCACACTACTCAAGTTGGCCGCGATGCTATCTGAAATCATGGGAGGTGGGTTACCGAAGATGGAGACATGCATTGGTACCATTACCCAGTTGAAAATCTCGTATATAAATTATATGGCCTTATCCTCCCAAAGTTTCAAGTGATAGACATGAATAAGCTAGGCATTAGATGGAGTCCAGCTCCAACTCATTAGAGGGAAAGGCATCATGAAACAAATAGTGTCCATGATGTAGGCGGACATGAAAAACGAGGATGCTTTCTCAGTTTCTTTGTACACTCGATATTCGGTAGTTCGATTGGTTAGACTGTCCGACAACAGTTTGTCCTAGTCGAAAGAAAAACCTTCAGTGACTGTATGAATCAGAGGCACCCACGGGAGGAAAAAGTGTGTGGTGTCCTCCCTCCCATCCAACCTACAGGCCATCATTTATATATACCTGAATGGCAGATCTAAGGAGGAGATTGAATAAATTCCATTACAATCCGCCCTGAATTTTGTGGGGTGCGAAACCCAATCCTTGATCATATCAGACAAGTTTCTACCATATTGCTTGCATTCCTTCCTCTTGAAACCTTCCGGAAACTCGGCATTGTATGCGAAGTTTGGTGTGGGTGAAAGCTGATACATTGCCTGCAAATGTTCTGCCCTAAACGTCCCAATCGTCACCTTTTGTTCACTCATAATAGTCCTGTTCAGGATATCCACATGGTCTAGCGCCCATCTGATCATATCATAATAGGGAAGGAGCCTTGGCCTTGCCGCTATTTTGTGCATCTCTGCTTGAATGACGATTTTGTATTTGGTGGCCAAATCATCCTTCTCGTTATCACCAGAATCATCTGAACAATTCACCGATTCGGACTGAAGAATGTCGGAGATGTATGTCCAGGTTTTGACAGTATTAATACTTCGGGGTGAAGTATCGAAAACAGGATCTGAGCCCTGACCTAAACTCTCGGCAATTGCCTTGGACGCTTTTCGTGGAGCCATGATAGATAATTTTGTACTCAGATCTCCTATAGTAATAATTGTATATACAGACAGAAGTTATCCTAATGAAAAATCTCTACGCGCAAAATAGAAATAAAATTGAAAAAATGAAAGAAACTCCCTTGCTTTGATCTTTAAAATTTGCGTGAGTCCTTGTTGACAGAATGGTTAAGTCGTTTAATGGAAATATTTAGGCGTGAAACACGATCTTATTTTCCATTAACTCATCAAGATTCAAATCAATGCCATAAATGTTTAAAAGATTTGTGATAATAAAGAAATGTGGAAACATTAAAAAATCTCATCCGTAGACTGTGCATGTTAAAGGTCCTTTAAGGCATTAATTAATTCAGTCAAGTCTCTTCAATTTTTTACTTTCATCCCTTGAAACCTCTTTTCGACGTTCGTCGTCTCAGATGATTTCATTCCTAGTATTGGAGTCCAAAATATCTGAAATCGCGATGGCGCGATTTAGCCCTTTACCCGTGACGTTGCCCAAGATTTTAGTTAATCCATGTATAAAGAAGGAAATCACGAATTCTTGGATCGGAGTCATGAAGATGCAGCTTTTGGAGGGAGCGATCGCTAAGTTGCGAAAGCACGATAATGTTTAAGCAAGGTTTAAAGGATTTACTCTTGACTCTAACCGGGGTAACTTTTGGAACCATTTTGCGACTTCGCATATCGGAGTTTGGAAACCATGTGACTTGTAACCCCCGAAGTGCAATAGCATGAGGTAATAAAAGTGATGAACTTTCTTAATGGTTAAGCGACAATGATTTAGAACTATAACAACCATCACCACTTCGCATGTCGAGGTATTGAGGCTTTCAGTGGGTAAAGATAATAAAGTAAAAGACAACCTAAAAACCAACTTTTAATTTTAAGAATTATACTTCAACCACTTGGAAAAGGCGGCTCCAACAAGATGCATTCCATATATATTCTACATGAATTTCAGAAAAAAAATATGAAATGGAGTAGACATCATCTTCAATTAATGGAATACAAATGTCTACAAATACTTTTGTAGAAGAATCTTCAGAATAAAATGTTTGATCTTCTGATGACTTCTCTTGTGGCTCTATCTGTTCAACCTCCTGCATGAAATCTTCACAATTCCCAAATAGAACCTCTAATCTGGTCCATAATTTATTTGGAGTGAATTCTTGTGTGACATCACATACTTGGTGGAGAATTTTAGGAGAAATAAAATAGAGGATACATCCTATGGACATATCTTGTCTATTGAGAAAATCATTTTTCTCATCGAGAGAATCAAGCTCTACTTCCATTGCCATAGTTATTTGGTACAAGCCTCTACATCTGGGCATAAGAAGAATTTTTGGCTTCCATTCCAAATAGTTATGAGGCATGAGAAGTATTTCTGGAGAATAATCCATCTTTTTGTTGTCTTCAATCTTTTGTACCTGCAAAAAATGACTTGGTGTAGCGTTTGCTTAGTAGTCCGTTGGCTCTGATACCATGTAAATGTGTTGAAACTGCACAGAATAGATCTATCTAAACAATGATACACACATTTGCAGAGAGAATTGGAAAAATAAGAAGAAGGAGAGAAAGAATGGAAACAATTCTCATTAATTGTTATGAATAATAAATAATTTACACATGATATACTCTATATAACTCAATGAGTTCGACTTGAGGTGAACCAAGTCACCATAGTGGTGGTCTAGAGTGATTTGGACACACACCAACAGTTACGGGATTGAGCTGCCACCTATTCTAGTCTCTTAGGCAATTACGGGAGTGAAGTGCCACCTAGTTGAGTTAACTAATCAACTAGTCTTCAGTTAACTGACTGAACAAAGAGTAGTGAGGAGTTAACTCAGGGAATCAAGGCTAATGCACCACTCTGGTGATGATACCAAGGCAAGGTCTAATTAGCATGGTGATTATCCCAATGCAAGTGCACATTAGCTGGTGATGATCCCAATGTTGCATGGTGACAAAACCAATGCAACATCTAAACTCAACTCAACTAGTCAAATTGAAGTGTCAACTGAAAGAGAATATTCTCCATGTGGAATATTCTCCCCTAAAATATAGGAGACTAGATAATGA
>ML784418.1:605482-619838 GCA_009831015.1 Picea engelmannii
CCTTTAGTAGTTGTAGCACCTTGTCAACATGTCGCACATGATCCTCCCAAGACTTGCTATAGATTAGTATATCATCAAAAAATACTAACACAAATTTTTTAAGGAAGGGCTTGAAAATGGAATTCATCAACCCTTGGAATGTGAAAGGTGCATTTGTAAGGCCAAAAGGCATGACCAAAAATTCATAATGGCCTTCATGAGTTCGGAATGTTGTTTTTGGGATATCTTCTTCCTTCATTCTGGTCTGATGATACCATGAACGGAGATCCAATTTTGTGAAATAGATTTCTCCATGTAGTTCATATAACAATTCAACAATGATGGGAATGAGAAACTTATCTTTAATAGTGATCTTGTTGAGCTCTCTATAATTTGGACACATACGCCATGAGCTATCTTTATTGAATACTATTACCACTGATGCAGAGTTAAAACTTTGGCTAGGTCTAATAATGCCATCCTCTAACATTTCTTCAACCATGCGCTCAATTTCACTCTTCTGGGCGTAAGGGTATCTGTATGGCCTGATGTTAGGTGGAACACTCCCAGTAATTAGGTGAATTTCATGATCATTATTTCAAGTGGGTGGAAGACCTTTGGGAATATCTTCAAATACTTTGGAATGCTTATCAATGATCCCTGGGAGATCTTGAGGAATAGATGGCTTAGATGTTTGAACATCTAGTGAGCATAGTTGTGCAATAACGCCTTGATGCCCCCTTTTCAATAATTTTGTCATGTCATTAGAGCTTATCACCTTACCGGGTTTCCCTATGATACCTCTTAACTCAATTTATTTTCCTTCCAATGGAAATTTCATGAAAAGTTCTTGAAAATTAAAAGCCATTGTTCCTAATGATTGTAACCATTGGATTCCTAGTAAAACATCTGCACCACCCATGGGTATAGCAATCATTGGACTATTCATTACATAATCCCCCATAGTAAGATTGATCTTATTTCATTTTCCTGGGCAATTGATAGTTCCTCCATTAGCAATCATTACTTGAAACTTTGGTGCTGGATATATGTTGGTCACTGTAATTGCTTATTAACTAAACAATCAAGTGTTACATAAATTGTCAACCCAGGGAAGTCTGTTTATTTCAAAGGAAATCACACACTGTATATGCTCAATCTCAAAAGAAATATAGAGTTGTAGTAAAAGTACATTAATCACACCTTTCCTTGAACAAACTAAAGTTCTACCTTGAATTACAGAAAATCAACCTACCTATTGCAGAGTTCAAAGTTAAGGAAATAATTATCTAAAGAATCCTGGATTACATTAAGAAACAACAACCTAGGAAATAAATATTTCAAGATACTGCAAAAGGAAAGACCAACTATTCTGTAACAGAGAACAGGACCCTATTCCCCAAGCAGGAATCTTCAACACCTGTTTCTGATTATCACACTTTCATGAACTCATTACTAATCAAAATGATTGACACGTACTAAAGGCTAATTATCTCCTAACAGAGAACATGACCCTATTCCCCAAGGAGGAATCTTCAGAACCTGTCTCTGATTATCACACTTTCATCAATTCATCAGATAGAATTACCGATCAGAATGATTAACAGTTACCCAAACATGAATTATATGAAAATAATGTAACAACCAGTAGCGCAGAGTTTCAGCAAAACAGAATTTAATCAAGGTGTGAACATAAATAACACTAACACACTACAGAACTAATGGGTGAATCTTGTGAAGAAGGTGGGCCCTCCCTTCTCACAAGATTCCCCAGAAACAAAAGGAACTAAGAAGGAATGCTCATAATAATCTTTTATTCATCTGTCAACTGTATCATGTTACAATGTCTAAAGTGAACATGCCCTTCTCTGTAATTCCTCTCTAGCCAAAAGGATCCCTTCTAATAATGATTTCCCCTTATTTAAAGAGGAGAATCCCCTCAATACAATTCATCATCAAATTACATGTGCACATATGAATCCTATTCTTAGTCAGATATTCTATACTGGAATATGATATCTTGATCTCCCGTAACATAATGCTATTACAATTGTTGGATTGTTGCAGCCGGTGTAACAAATTCTTTATTTATCTTCTTGTTACTGTTGTTGTATACTGTTTCAGCATCACAAATCATGGACTGTTTCAACAATGGTATTTGCGTTTTGATTGTTTTAGAAATGTGGTCTCAAGCAGCAGTGATGGTTATGCTGGCTTAAGGTGTGGCTGTTGTGGCCAGTGTAACAACTCCTTCTTACTGTTGTGTGAATTTTTGTTTCAACATCGCAGACCACAGACTGTTTCAGCAACGGGGTTTGCGTGCTTTTGACTGTTTCAGCAACGGGCCTTCAAGCAACAACAATAATCTGTAGTTCGAATTGTTTCAGTGCTATATATTTATGATTGATGGTTAAGTATGAGAGTAATGTAAAATTACATGTAAAACAAATTAAACATATAGCAAAGAGAAGAGACGTTATATACCTTTGGAAATATAGGGTAAGGTGATAAAGTAAGCTTAAATGTGAGTGGGAAAAAGGATGTAATGGTAGAAAAAAGTGTGAACAAAAAGGTACATTATAGGGTCCTAACATCCCCCCCAACTAAAAGGTTGCATGTCATCAAGCAACTTCAATCTGAATCAGAATCTGAATACCGACTTTGAGCGTGCAAATTACTTAAGCAGTAGTTGTTGAAAGTGTTGTCTGTTGGAGCTTTGAATCCTTGAACATGTTGTAGCCTTTGCCAAGCTGTTGTTTCTGCCTTTTTTGGAAACTTACGATGAACTTGATATTTCTTTGCTAGCATCCACAGAATAGGAAAATGGAACTGATAACCTATCCAGCTTTCAACACATTGCCGAACACATTTGATGTAGCTAGGTACCCGGGTGATTGTTGTCTCAAGATTGGTAGGACTAAAGGGATTGTGTTCCTGTCTTTTCTCAGAAGATTGTTGCTAAAACATGTTATTTTCTTGTAGGGCAATGATCTCTGTGGATTTAATAAACTGTTGACAATCCTAAAGTACTGTTGTCTGTAATTGCCGAATATATTGAATCATCTCTGGTTTCTTCAAAAACTGATAATACTCTGCAACAAAGGTGGTAGCATTATGTGGTTCTGGTCGTATCCAAAGGAGGCGGTTATCCTCGTTATGCTTGGCAGCTAGGAAGTCATTCTTCCATGTAATCTGATTGTTAAGAAAGGAGGTGAGTGCCCGAATCTGGATATCACTGACAAGAGGGTTAAGGTTAAGTTGTCGGTTCTCATGGATGGCCTCATTATGAAGATATACCTCACAGAGGAGGTGTTGATCAATAGTAGAAGCTTATGCAAAGGTTCTAACAAAATATGTTGGATTTAACACTGCATGGGGTCTGCCTTCTTTGATTGATTTAATCTGAAAAAAATGTAAGTCCTTCTATGAGGAAAAGAGAGTAATTGGAGGATGGTTTCCTTGCAGCCAACAATTTTTGTGCCAAGTCAAACATCCAGAGAAATTTGCCTTTTAGCTATTTATTCTGCTTCTTATGGGCATGGGATTCTTGGCATGTTTTCTCCAAAGCTTCATAGTTTGAATAGATGTGGTTTAGCCAGAGTAGTCTGTGCTCCTGTAGGCTTTTGTCCTGTGTAACAGCAAACTCTTTTTTCCATTTGTCCATTATCACCTTCTCATCCCATGGTTGAGTTTTTGTTTCAGCATCGCAAGTGATAGGCTGAGGTAGGGTCTGAGTGGCTTGTTCCATAAGAGTATGTGTATTGATCTTTCTATGAGGGGCAGATTCATCAATAGGCAATGTTTGTACAACTTTATTAATAAAAACAGGGGCTTCAGATGTGGAAGTTGTTGTAGGCCGGGGTTCATTCTGAATTTTGGAAGGTCCTACTGGTTCTTGTGTAACAGTAGGGTTTTCTTCTTTGACTGCAAAAGTCGTGGGTGCAGGGGAAGCTCCAGGCATTGGAATTTGAGTTACTTTGTAGCCTGCTTGATAATAAATGTCCCCACATTGACTGCACATATACTCTCTACACTGATTCTCTTTTGTATTTTCCTCTGTCATGGTCACTATGCGAGCTAGGGTATACAATTTAAGTTTCTTATCGTAGGATTCCTTTACCATTACTAGCTCTTGCTTATAGGCTTCTAGTTCATACCTTAGGAACTCATTTTCTTGTAAGATAGAGGCCATTGTTGGTTCTGGTTGTTGATATTTCATGGGTATATTAAGAGGGGTGACTGGTTCTTGTGTAACAGTCACAGCCGCACTAGCTGGTTCTTTTGGAGCACTACAGGATCAGTTGATTCTTGTATTTCAACTTCTTGATGTAGAGAAAGTAGTGTTGCGGCACCCTAGGCATCTGATTCCTGTATTTTGGTAACAATATCAACAACTGGTTCTTGTGTAACAGCTATAGCTGGTTCTTGTGTTTCAGCTACTGAATGAGTAGTCGGTTCTTGTGTTTCAGCTACTGGATGAGTAGCTGGTTCTTGTGTTTCAGCTACTGGATGAGTAGTTGGTTCTTGTGTTTCATCTACTTGATTTGAAAAGGATGATGCTGCAGTACACTAGGCCTCTCGTTCTTGTGTTTCAGTGCCCATGGGTGGAATACGTAAAAATTCTAGAATTTGGGAGGGTGGAGGTGTATGGGGTTTTAGCCAGATGGGTTGGGGGTTTAGGGCAGTGGCAGTAGTGGCTTCTCTTATTGAGGTCCTTGTTCATTTTCTTTGTAAAAAGGAGGAATTTTCTTCTTTCATTTGCGTGAGGGTTTTTCCTCAGCGATGGGGCAGGGAGAGTTGTCTGGTTCAGAATCATCGCTAAGGATATGAATGGTAGGAGTGGATGATTCTGGTAAGATGTGGGGTGGGCTTGGTATGGTAGGAAGGTTAATTGGATTAATTGGGTCTGTAGGCGGACTGTTAGGTACTTCCGGAGGATCTGGAAGGTTTTGTGGTTGTTGTTCCTGAAGATTTTCAGGATGTTCAACAACTTCTTGAGGGTCTATGGGTGGGTTGTTTAGGAGAGGGTTTTGTTGGGCAAAACCCTTTTGGATGAGTATTTGAGTGAGACGGTGATGGGTGAGGGAAAGGGTGGTATTTTTAGCCTTTTTATAGTAATGCGACATATTTCTAAGACATCCGAGCAGATAGTAGGGAATATTCACCAATCTAGCATGCCGTAAATGAGACAACAAGACAAAATTGTACTGGTAGACTACCTGGTATCAGATTTCATAGGTGAGGTAGTGCTTGACAAACTCTACAAATTTTGGCCAAGGAGGCGGCAACGAGATAATTCGAACACCCCAGCCTTTAGGCTCAATTTGTTCCCCTGGAAAGAGAAAATCCTCCTGGGCATTAAGGATAATGTGTTTGCGGCTGAACCAGCGAATGCCAGTGACAGGGAGACTCGAAACCTGTGCTATATCATCCTCTATGACTGGAATCCGAACCCCTTGAACAATGGAATAATCTTCCTGAATATTTCAAGCAAATTGAAGAACATGTTGTTGATCAAATCCCTAGAGCCTCTAAAAATAACCTAGCCAGCCTGCCTGCAGAAATATTTGATAGACTTCTGGATATAATTATAACAGGGTTGTTGTGGCAGGTTCGTACCATATAACAGGGCCTCCCATAGATAACAGCTCAGTAAAATGCACCGTCCGAGAGTCAAGTAACCGCTTCTGAGCAGAGTAAGTTTTGCGGGTGAAGGCATGCAAATGGTGGTGAAACGAATGAAAGGATGGGTAAAAAAATAAAATGACGGTAGTCGCTTCGTGTGAAATGATGGTATAAGATTTCAATATTCCCCCCCCCCCTTCAAGTACGGCTGAAATAATGATTTTAAATGAGTGATAATAATGAGTTGGAATCTTCTCATTAACCATAGTTCAATTGTATTTACATATAAAGTTTACATACCTCATCTTTACCTTTGATTCGTACTTCAAACAAAATATAGTGCATGTCCATAATAGTTCTGCAGTAGCCATGGGGGAGACTTTTGATTTGTTAGAAAAATTGTATCAAGGATTTGTTTAGTTATGAGAGAGGATCGTGGAAGGACAAAATGTAGTATGAGAGTGAAAGAGCTTATTGACAGGGAATGCTGAAAAGTTGGTGTTTCAGTAACAGGAAAAGAATAGAGAAATGTTTGCTGAAGAGTGATGTTGCAAAATACTGCTGAAGAAATGGTGTTTCAGCAGTGGCGACATGTTGTTGAGTAGTGGTGTTTCAGAAATGGGGAAAAAGGGCGAAAAATTGCTGAACAGTGGTGTTTCAGCAATGGGGAAAAAGGGCGAAAAATTGTTGAATAGTGGTGTTTCAGCAATGGGAAAAAGGGGAGTAGTGTTTCACAAAATGAAGCTTGGCTCTTCTTGAAGTGAGATCATCCTTTCTTGGTAGGCCTTTTCTTTGATCGAGAATCTACAAAAAATCAATTATAACATGCCATTCCTTGACAGGGATTATTAGTAAAAAAAAATTAATCTAATACTAAAGGAATTAAATTCAAAAAGAATTAATTGCAATGAGGGGTAGGAGGCCCCTCTAAAAAGAGGTAATGAGAGTCTGCCACACATGTGGCCTTAAAATCTTCTTTGGGTATGGGGCACTGGTACAGACGGAGCCGATGACCATTCACAAGTAACAGTGTTTTAGAGTCATCGATTGTGAGGAGCCTTACTGTTCCATTGGGGAAAACAGTGTCCACTTTGTAAGGTCCAAGCCATCTTGTACGTAGTTTCTCTTGAGCTTCTTTAAACCGAGAATCATATAGTAAGGCCCAATTACCTTTTTGGAATTGCTTATGCTTGATGGTTTTGTCATGCCATTTTGATCTTTGTTGTTGAATCATAGTTGTCTGGTGAATGGCATCTAGTCTTTTTTCATCCAATTCATTAAGCTACTGCAACCTGGCTGTATGTGCATCGGTCAAATCAAGGTTGATAGCTAAAGTAGTCCTTAAGGTTTTGATTTCAAATTCCACAGGAAAGACGACACTTTTTCCATAAACTAATTCATAGGGAGATAATCCTGTGGTATTTCTCCAGGTAGTTATGTAGGCCCATAATGCTTCAGGGAGCCTGTGAGACCAATCCTTTCTGTTTTCCTTCACTATTTTTGTGAGAATGGCTTCTATTGCTTGATTTGTGCTTTCCACCTATCCATTGGCTTGGGGGTGGTATGGTGTAGTCATTCTATGTTGAATATGATAGTTTTGAAGGGTGGCTTTAAAACCATGAGAAGTGAAAGGAGGTCCCCCATATGTAACTAATTCTCTAGGTACTCTGAATCTGATAAAGATGTCTTCAAATAGAAAATCTAGAACCGCTTCTTCAGTAGCTCTATGGAGTGCTTTAGCTTCCACCCATTTGGTCATATAATCTGTGCAGACCACTATATAAACTTTTTGATTGGATGGGGGGTTAATGGGTCCTAAAAAGTCTAAGGCCCATCTTTCAAATGGTTCGAGTACTACCTGGGTATTTAATGGCATTTCATCTCTATGATTAGGTTGGCCCATTCTTTGATATCTATCACAGGCCCGAACATATTTCTTTGCATCTTTAAAAAGTGAGGGCCAATAATACCCCATCCTAAGAATTTTATGTGTTGTTCTCTTATCAGCAAAATGCCCTCCACAAGGGCCATCATGACAAGCTTTTAGTAGATCATAAACCTCATCTTCTCTAATGTACCTTGGGATTTCTTGATCAAGTGCTGTGTGGAAAAGACACACACTTATCCAGCTATACCGAGCACTTTGTTGAATGATTCTTCTTTTCTCCCGGTGGGATAGGTGTGGTGGTAACTTCCCTGTAATCAAGTAATTAGCGATGTCTGCTTACCATGGTGAGTAAGCAGATAATGCAAATAGATATTCATCAGGAAAGGAAACATCTATTGGGGTATTATCATCAGGTGTTAGCTGAGAAAGGAAATCGGCAACTACATTTTCTTTTCCTGGTCTATCTACAATTGTAATATCAAATTCTTGTAATAATAGTAACCATCTAGTGACTCGAGAATTTGTAATAGGTTTGTTCATTAAATATTTGATAGTTGAGTGATCAATATGGACAAGAGTAGAATAGCGAGTGATGTAATGTCGAAATTTATTAACAACATAGATAACTGCTAAGAACTCCTTTTCGGTAACTGTATAGTTAAGTTCAGCAGGAGTCATATTCTTGCTAATGGAGTAAATAGCATAAGGGAGATGATTTTCTTCTTGTCCCAAGACAGATCATATTGCAGTATCTGAAGCATCAGAGGATATATGAAAGGAAAGTGTCTAATCAGGTCCTCTTAGAATGGGGGTTGTAGATAAATGATGTTTAAGTGCATTAAATGCTTCCTGGCAAGGGTTAGTCCACTTGAATTCATCATTTTTCATCAGTAACACAAACATAGGAGAAGCTATTTTGGAAAAAAAATTGATAAATCTTCTGTAGTATCTAGCATGTCCTAGGAAACTTCTCACCTCTGTTTGGGTTTTAGGAATAGGAAGATTTTTAATGACTTGTATCTTGGATGGATCCACCTGGATTCCTTGAGATGAAATAAAATGTCCAAGCATTATTCCTTCACTCATCATCATATGACATTTTTCTGTACTTAAGGAGAGGTGGGCTTGTATACATCGTTTAAGTACTTTCTCAAGGTTTTGTAGTGGTTCCTCAAAAGAAACACCATAAGGGGTAAAATCATCCATAAAAAAATCCATAGAGTCATTAAGCATATCAGAAAAGATTCCTATAACTTCTCTTTGAAAGGTTGTTGGTGCATTACATAGTCCAAATGGGAGTACTCTATAAGAAAAAGTTCCCCAAGGGATAGTAAAAGTGGTCTTATCTTGGTCTTGGGGTGCAATTTTGATCTGATTATACCCACTGAAACCATCTAAAAAGGATAAAAATTTCTTCCTTGACAAACTATCTAACACCTGATCAATGAATGGTAACGGAAAGTGATCTCTTTGAGTGGATTTATTTAAGGATCTATAGTCTACACATACTCTCCATTTCCTTTTTTTCTTAGGAACTATTACCAACAGGGAAACCCATTCACTGTCCGATATAGGATATATAAACCCTGCATTGAGCAATTTTTGAAGTTCTTCTTTAATAATTTATCTTAAATTAGGGTTCATTCGTCGTTGAGATTGGTAGATCGGTCGACAATCCTCCTTGATATATATACGATGAGTGCATAATTTGGGAGAGATTCCTTTCATATCTGTATAATCCCATGCGAATGCTTCTTTATGTTCAAGAAGTAACTTCATTAATTGTTGTGTTTCAGCGTCTGTCAGGTTGGGGTTTATGTTTAGTGTTTTGCCAGGTTCAATTTCTACTAGTATAATTTTAGAAGAGGTGGTGGCTGATGTTTGAGGTGGGTTTTCAGAGTTAAGGTTTTCCTGGTTATCTGACTCCAAAAGTGCAGCTAGTTGGTTATGAGTTTCTGGAGTCACAGAGGAAGGTTCACAAATAAAATTATTAATTACTTCATCCTGAGTGGCATATTTAAGGCTTAAGGCTTGTCTGATAGTCAAGATGGGTTGAGTAGTTTGATCATCAAAGTCTACCCATACATAATTATCATTATTAATCAAGGGTGTAGCGTGAGGGTGGAGGGTAAGTTGTTTAGTCTCATATCCATTGGAAATTGTCATTGAACCTGATCTACAACTGATAAAAGCGTCTGTTGTGGCTAGCCAAGGCCTGCCCAAAATTAGAGGGTGCCCCCCCAACTTTGTTTTAGGTTGTAATACCACAAAGTCAGCTGGATAATTCCAGGATTCCACTGAGATGATTAGGTCTTCAATGACTCCTTCCGGTTTGATTGTAGAATGGTCAGCTAATTCTAGGATGGTTGGGGTGTCTCTGATTTCATTCTTTAGTTGTAAAAATTGTGAGGTTTCCAGAGTCATAATGTTGATAGCAGCGCCGAAGTCTACCAGGACTCGAGGAATTATTGTTTTTCCAATTTTCACTGAGATGGTAGGATGGTCGGGATCACCATATTTAACTGGGGGAACTTTACCTGACATTAATGCAGACAAATCACCCATGACATGAACTATGAGGGGATCTTTAGTTTTCCTACCAGGTTTCTTAACACAAATGTCTCGCATAGTCCTAGCATAAATTGGTATATCTCGTAGTGCTTGTAATAGTGGAATTTTGACATAAATATTTTGCAATTCCCCTAGAAGATTGAAAGCAGGTGGCTCAGGCGTTTTAGTCAAAGCTAAATGCTCAAGAAATGGTGGTTTTGTTGTTTTAGTAGCAGTGTTGGAGGATGATTGTACCTCTTCAGGTACATCATGCTTTTTTGTTTCCTCTTTATCAGAAGAGGTGACATCAGCAATGATAGGTTCTACTATTTTCCCAGATCGTAAATGAATATCATTGCATTGCGCAGGGAAAAGAGAAAGTGTAGGATGGTTTTGAATATCAATGCACTGCATAACTTTATTATTGGGGTTAGGGTTAGGTTGTAAAGGTAGTTGGGGCTCATCATTTGATTATTTGGTGGAGTACCTGATGGTAAGGAGAGTGGTTGCAGAAATTGTGATTGAGGTAATTGATTTGGGAATGGGGGTTGTTTCCCTCTCCAATTTGGATTCCATTGGTTAAGGTAAGGTTGTTGTTGTGGAGGCCAAGGAGTCCACATTGATGGGTCTACAAAGGGAGGGTTAGTTTGTTGCATGGGTGGGTAATTAATTTGATTGAGGTATTGCATTTGATTATAGGGAGAGTAATTTGCTTGATTAAAAGAAGGATAGTTATTCCAACGATTAGAAGATGTAAATGGCAGATTAGGATTCATACCTTGTCCCTGCGGCTTCCATTGTCTTCTCTGTGTCAATAGATAGACATCTTCAGCTTCTTCATCAGTTGGTTTTAATGCTACCTTGATTCCTGGTAAAGAAGGGCATTGTTGAGTTTCATGATCCTTATCACAGATGGGGCAGATTGGCTTTTTGTCTAATGGGCATTCCCTTCGTAAGTGCTTGTCTCTCCATTTGGAACAAAAGATGGACAGAGTTGCTTCTGCTTTGGCTTGTTTCTTTTGAATCTGCAAGGTATCAATTTGTGAGGCAAAAGAGCTTAACATTTCATTTTTAAAACCCTCAAGTAAATTGCCTATTTCGGATCTTGTTGCTCCTCCACTAGCTGAGTATTGAACTCTTGAAAATGTGGTATCCCTGCTATTTGATCTATTCCTTGAAGCTCCTCTTGAACATATTTTACATAGGTTAACAATTTCATCATATGATTCTTTAGATATGTCCCCTTTTCCAAGCATATTCAGCATATCTAGACAGTCATCCCTTACTCCTTTTAGTAATATTGTTTTAAGAATATCCTTACTTACATCGGGGTGACTGGATCTTTGTAGATTATACTGTAGCCTTTCTACAAAGTCCTCCAGATTTTCATCCTCTTTATGTATCATCTTGAATAGTTCCTCTCTTTTTTCTCTTGTTCGGCAATAGTCGTGGTATTTATGCAGGAATTTCTGTTTCATCTGATCCCATGTTATGATTACATGACCTCCAAGACTCATGAACCATATTAGTGCATTTACTTTCAATGTTGTTGGGAATAGCTTTAATTTTTTAGCATTGGAAATGTAATCATAACTTCTGCATAATATGTCAAACTCGAAAAGGAATTCAACGGGATCCTCTAAAGATAAACCATGAAAGTTAGGTAAAGTTGAGAGTGGAATATTCTTCATGGGATCTACCCCTCTAGGAAGATCACCAATAGGAAATCCTAAGGTGGAAAAAGAGTTTTCATCATTTACCTCTCTTTCAGGACCTGCCAGTTCTTCATGATGCAGTTCTTCATTATACTCATCCATGGTTTCTTCTGTTTGTTCCCCTGCTGTTCTTGCTCGATCCTCAATGTTTCCTGTTGGTTTATCAACTGTCTCAAGACTCCAAATCTATTTCCCCGTTTCAAAGTTTGCATGAAAGGAAGGTTGGGATTTTGGTTTCTGAGAGTTTGGTCGCTGAGGAGCAACAGATTCAGATTTTGATATAATCTCGTCAATAAAAGTCTTCCTTCCTCCCCTTCCTCTACCCCTGCCACCTATAGGATCAATTTCTTTGGGGTCTCCACGTCCTCTCATGCAATATTTATATATGAAATAACATAATTTCTTTTGAAATCTATAATTGCCTTCCCCGGCAACGACGCCAAAATGTTGGTCACTGTAATTTATTATTAACTAAACAATTAAGTGTTAAATAAATTGTCAACCCAGGGAAGTCTGTTTATTTCAAAGGCAATCACACACTGTATATGCTCAATCTCGAAAGCAATCTAGAGTTGTAGTAAACGTACATTAATCACACCTTGCCTTGAACAAACTGAAGTTCTACTTTGAATTACAGAAAAGCAACCTACCTATTGCAGAGTTCAAAGTTAAGGAAATAATTATCCAAAGAATCCTGGATTACATTAAGAAACAAAAACCTAGGAAATAAATCTTTCAAGATACTACAAAAGGAAAGACCAACTATTCTGTAATAGAGAACATGACCATATTCCCCAAGAAGGAATCTTTAGCACCTATTTCTGACTATCACACTTTCATGAACTCATTATTAATCAAAATGATTGACACGTACTGAAGGCTAATTATCTCCTAACAAAGAACAGGACCCTATTTCCCAAGCAGGAATCTTCAACACCTGTCTCTGATTATCACACTTTCATAAATTCATTAGACAAAATTACCGATCAGAATGATTAACAGTTACCCAAACATGAATTATATGAAAACAATGTAACAACCAGTAAAGCAGAGTTTCAGCAAAACAGAGTTCAGTAAAGTAGAGTTTCAGCAAAACATAATTTAATCAAGGTGTGAACAGAAATAACACTAACACACTACAGAACTAATGGGTGAATCTTGTGAAGAAGGTGGGCCCTCCCTTCTCACAAGATTCCCCAGAAATGAAAGGAACTAAGAAGGAATGCTTAGAATAATCTTTTATTCATCTGTCAATTGTATCATGTTACAATGTCTAAAGTGAACACGCCCTTCTTTGTAATTCCTCTCTAGCCAAAAGGGATCCCTTCTAATGATGATTTCCCCTTATTTAAAGAGGAGAATCCCCTCAATACAATTGATCATCAAATTACATGTGCACATACAAATCCTATTCTTAGTCGGATCTTCTATACTGGAATAGGATATCTTGATCTCCCGTAACAGAATGCTATTACAATAGTTGGACTGTTGCAGCCGGTGTAACAGCTTCTTTATTTATCTTCTTTTTACTGTTGTTGTATACTATTTCAGCATCGCAAATCACGGATTGTTTCAACGACGGGATTTGTGTTTTGACTGTTTTAGCAATGTGGTCTTAACAACAGCGATGGTTATGCTGGCTTAAGGTGCGACTGTTGTGGCCAGTGTAACAACTCATTCTTATTGTTGTGTGAATTGTTGTTTCAGCATCGTAGACCACAGACTGTTTCAGTAATGGGGTTTGCGTGCTTTTGACTGTTTCAGCAACGGGCCTTCAAGCAATAACAATAATCTACAGTTTGAACTGTTTCAACACTATATATTTATGATCGATGGTTAAGTATGAGAGTAATGTAAAATTACATGTAAAACAAATTAAACATATAGCAAAGAGAAGATACGTTGTATACCTTTGGAAAGATAGGGTAAGGTGATAAAGTAAGCTTAAATGTGAGTGGGAAAAAGGATGTAATGGTAGAAAAAAGTGTGAACAAAAAGGTACATTATAGGGTCCTAACATTATACAAAGCAATTGAGAGCTTTGGCTAATTTATAGTGAATGAAATTATGAGTACTGCTAGAATCAATTAAGATTATTACCTTTTTCTTTTTGATGTATCCTTCGATCTTGAGGGTTTGAGGAGTTCTAATTCCAGCCAATACATTACACGATATCGTGGGATTCAACTCTTCAGACAAAATTGCTTCTACGTTTTCATCTTGAGATGGTTCTTTTTCTTCTTCTTCTTCCTCTTCACAATCTATGTAGAATAATTTCTTCTCACCACACTTATGTCCCTTACTGTACTTGCTGTCACAATTAAAGCATAAGCCTTTTGCTTTTCTTTCCTCAAATTGTTGAGGTGTCAACCTTGTAGGTTGAGGTGTTTTAGAAGAAGGAGCATTGTTCTCTCTATAGATGTTAGGATTGGTCCTTCTAGTAGCCATAGACATAATTTTACTTTCAACATTTCTTGCCACCTTAAATGCATTCTCCAATTATTTGGGTTCCCAAAGGTGAACCTCATGTTGAATGTTATCCTTTAAAGTTCCTATGAATACATCAATCAAGTGCTCATCTAGAATATCGGTTACCTTT
>ML784418.1:620365-630370 GCA_009831015.1 Picea engelmannii
CATTTCTTCACCTTCATCAATAGTCCAAGTAGGATTGTCTGGAGGCTTATTTGGTGTAGAAGTTCCCTTTTTGGGTGGCATGTTGGCCAAGTATCACTTTTGAACCTTGATTTTGAGGTGGTTCTGCTAGACAATATTTCTTCCATTGTATCTCCCAAGTTTCGGCCCTTCTGGGTATGAAAATTTATTATATGTAGCTCTCTAATATTTCTTCTCTGCAATTCCATGCGTTTGATCAAAATTGGATGTGCAAAGTGGAATTTACGGTAACTTCCCCACAACTTGATGATTTTTGGCCTTTCCAGTAGATCTCACTTGTATAGTGTGCCCCACAAAAAATAATTGCTATAAGATTCTGAAACTCATACCAGAAATACTAAAGACTGTCCACTATCCAATGAAACCAGTCCCACTCAATTTGGATACTCTAGGAAGAATGTGTGATTGTTTTACCTAGAACACCTTCTTGAGACTAGTCAATAGGACCAGTCAGATACCCTATCTTCCACAGGGTGTATCTACAAATTTAAGATGACCCAGAATCTTAACTTTTTACCAAAGATACCTTACTAATTTCTTTGAATTTCATCTGGAGGCCAGGGTATGAAACATTACAGAAAATGTTTTATAGAGAAAATTATGCAATGACTCAGTTCATGATGATTCCATAACCCTATCTTGTACAGGTTGTATCTCTGAAAGTATAAGGCCTCAGGAGCTGAAATTTTAACCCAACGTACCTTGATCCATCTACTAAATAGACTCTAAGACATTCCTTCTGAAACATTGTAGAAAAAAATTTATAGTGAAAATGCCAAGGTGTTTTAGATGTAGCAGCAAAACCCCAAGGCCTTGAGCTCTAATACCATATGTTAAGAACAAAATATCAATATAGCATAGAAAAAGCTCAAAAAAAGTACTCAACACCTTGAAAAAGAGATAATTTCAGATAATAAGCCTCTTTGAGGGGGCAACCTCCTTTTACCCCACTTAAATGTTCAAATACAAGATGATTCCAAATGAAAATGTCTCCTTGGTATATATAGGAGACTAGGAGGTATAATTGCAGCTAATGGAATAAATCCCACATAAATAAAATGAAATTATTAATGTAATATGCCCCAATTAAGGGGTAATGAGCCAATATTAGGGCTTAACATTAATTCTCGAGCTTGGGGCAGAGAATGGTGCTCGATGGACTTTTCAATATTCAAGGAGTCTAGAAAGATCAGAAAGAAAACTCCATATAAAATCTTGTGGATTTAACAAGCCTAAGAAAGTAAATGCTCATTTTTTGATTTCATATTTAGGGAGTCTGAAAAGACAAAGACGACTCTAAGGGTATTCTTTTTCAGAATTTTAGACCCTCAAGCCTGAAAAGGTATAAAACAATGCAAGGGAGAACTCCTCTAGCCAATGTTGACTAGAGTATTTTTTTTCATAATTAGTCTATCTAGTCCAAAAATTGGTAAACTTACACCAAATAAATTTCCTTTCAAATACATTTAACGAGTGTGAAAAGAAACTATCTCACTCGATGATCTTTTCATGTTTAGGGAGTTTGAAAAAATATTAAAGGAGACTCCAGAGTGTACCTTTGTTATGGTTGGTTACTGATCATGACAAAGGGGTAATATTAATCTCGATTGGAGAGAACAAATGGTATGCGATGAAGTTCTAGGAACATGGAACATGACTGAAGCAATGGACTGCAAAAAAACATGGCAAATGGAGACCACTTGTAACAACAATTCTCATTCAAGGGTGTTGTAAAAGGGGAGCATATAGATGGCTATCAGTCAAGCATGGTTGTAGTGCGATAAGCAATGGAAGAAAATGGAAATGTAGAAGCGATAAGAAGCAAGACAACAATACTAATAAAGTGATACCATTAAAACAACATAAATGGTGCGAACCTAAGGAATAATGATGACAATATGGAAGGTTAATAATGCAAAGAAGGAAATGCAGGGAAAAACCTCTCCCTATATGCCAATTTAGAGACATGTACCCCAAGTTCAATGGATGTCCCCATCTTAAAAACGTCCCTAGAATCCTGTCAACACATGTAAACTAGATTCCAAGGTCAACACACATAGTGAAATCCTAAAAAGAATTTTGTTTTGGATATTTTTGGATATGATGTACATAAAACAAAGGCACTCGCACCACACACCTATGTACAAGGCACTACACATATTGATGGTTTAGACAAAGGAGATCCTATTGCTAGGCTTAGAAGAAGGATATTTTTCATAATTGAAGAACTCATGAGTTGTTGGAGGCATCATATGGCACACCAGGTCAGGTCATGCCACATAGGAATGAATTTCTGCATACAAAGATACTTAGTGTGAGTGGTTGTGTGAGCTATGGAAGCTCCTTGATGGTATCCATCAAGATATGAGGGAAGTAAAAAACATAGATCTTGGATGGAAGAGGCAATAGATAATTCACTGGCAAGTTCTAAAAAAGATAAACAAGGGGGAAAAGGGTTGCTGCTAGGAGGTTGACTAGATGTCCCAGTTAATGACTCCAGTTTCGAAGAAAGACTAATTATGTTAATTATCATCTGTTCCAAATATGGGAGGAAGGTGTGATTATTTTCATCCTCTCTGGGTTTAACAATGGAATTCATGATTTCTGGGGTCGCCTCTTCTGAAGGAAACTTAATATCTAAGAAATCATGAGAACTAAGAGAGTCAACAACTGTAATATACCAGATATAAAAAGTATGCAGAACAAAAATAAAATGCTAGAAATGGCAGAATAACAACAACATAACCTTAATAATCACCACAATAACACTGACATGATATAAGAATAATAACATAAATAACACTTTGATTCTGAGAACAATGTTCACGGGCCTCTTCGAGGGGGAAAACTCCAGTCGAGTAGAGCTCTATTACAATAATCTCCTAGCTAGGGTTCTCATACCCTTGACTCCTATTTATACTAAATATGTCTATCAAAAGAAGCATCTAGAGGAAGATCCTTCTAGAAGCGAAAGCTTCTATTAGGTATTCTTACATTCGACTTATTCTATTTTATTGCAAGGCCTTATTAATATTGATCTTTATTACATCCGAATATATTGTTCTACCTATGTGCAGGTTAGGACCCTAACATGTCCTCCCCATTAAAAACAACCTTTCCCTCAAGGCTTGAGATGTGGAAATTGCTACAGAATGGTAGCTAGTTCCCAAGTGGCATCTGTTGGAGTTGTATCTTTCCACTGGACTAACACTTCCTTGATAGTTCTCTAACGCAGGTGACACTCACGCTGGTCCAAAACTGCTTGAGTTTGTAGCCAAATGGATCCTTCTTTGGCTAACTCAGGAAGGTTGGTTTGAATTTGGCACTTAGTTCCAATCACCTTCTTTAAGCATGAAACATGAAGAATGGGATGCATCTTCGAATGACTGGGAAAAGATAATTGATAGGCCACATGTCCCACACGCTTGATAATGGTATAAAGACCATAAAATTTGGGCACTAGCTTCTTACAATGCTCAGCCTTGATGTTATTTTTCTTGTAAGGTTGCAGTCGAAGAAACACCTGATCCCCTTCTGCAAATTGAAGTTTATAGCGACCTTGATCTGCTTGTTGCTTCATGCAATTTTGTGCCACGACCAAATTCTCTTTGAGGGTACAAAGAATAGCCTCTCGAACAGTAAGTGTTTGGTCAACCGCCTGGACCTTTGAGACACCAGGTAAGTATGAGAGAACTGAAGGTGGCTTATGTCCATATACCGCTTCAAAAGGAGTCATGTGTGTAGTTGTATGGTATGAAGTGTTGTACAACCATTCAGCTAGGGTTAACCATTGAGCCCACTGATTTTTCTTTTCCGAGGCAAAACACCTCAAATACGTTTCCACACACTTGTTCACAACTTCCATTTGACCATCCATCTCGGGATGATAAGTTGTGCTGAGATGAAATTGGGTGCCTTGTAGCTTGAAAAGTTATTGCCAAAAATTTCTTGTGAAAGTTGGGTAGCGACCAGACACAATAGAGTTTGGCATGCCATGAAGCTTGAAGACCCGATCCATGAAAATTTGAGACACCGTGGATGTTGTAAAAGAGTGTTTAAGAGAACATAAATGAGCATACTTGGAAAGGCAATCAACAACCACCATGATGACTGATTTCTTTCCCGATTTGGGTAAGCCTGTAGTAAAATCCATAGAGATATCCCTCCAAATAACAGGTGGAATTGGAAGCAGTTGTAGTGTGCCCAAAGATTTGACTGTTTCTCCCTTGTTGCGTTGACACACATCACATACAGTGACAAAATTACGAATGTCATGTTTCATACCATCCTATAAAAAAGAACGTTTGACCCTGTCATAGGTTTTGGTGAACCCGAAGTGCCTTGCTGTGGGTGTAGCATGAAGCTTAGAAAGTACCGTGGATTTAAGCTTTGATTGTTTACTTAAATACAAACGATCTTTGTATCGAAGCTCATCATGGAACCAAGAGTACCCTAGGGAAGTTGGAGCATTGGACTGCAATTGTTGGATCAGATGCAAACTTTTGGGATCTTGTAGCCATTCTTGACGAATGACTTGGAGCCAATCTGGTACAATGAAGGAAAGAAAAAAAAGGGATCCTTCGTCTTCATATTTTTGGGAAAGTGAATCCGCAACCACATTGCCTTTTCCTTTCTTGTAAATGATCTCGTAATCATATCCAAAGAGCTTAGTCACCCAGTTTTGTTTCTCCGATGAGGAAATGTGTTGTTCCAGAAAATACTTGAGGCTTCGATGGTCTGTCTTAATTTGGAAGCGTTTCCCCAATAGATAAGGGCGCCACAAATCAATGGCCTGCAGAATAGACAATATTTCATTTTCATATATTGATTTGCCCAGATTTATTTCAGATAGTTTCGTGCTGGTAAAAGCCAAAGTCCGACCCTCTTGCATAAGGACAACACTAATTCCTTTCCCTGAAGAATCACTTTCCAAGACAAAGGCCTTTGTGAAATCAGGAAGGGTCGGGACTGGAGTGGTGCACATGGCCATCTTCATGGTTTGAAAATCTTGAGCAGCAGTTGGAGTACAAGTGAAAGAGTTATTTTTTAGGAGAGCAGTGAGAGGTGTTGCAATCTTTCCATAATTCTTAACAAACTTGCGATAATAACCTGTTAAGCCCAGAAATCCACGCAATATTTTGAGAGTCTTTGGGTGAGGCCAGTCTTTCATAGCTTCAATCTTTTTAGGATCCACCCTAACGTCATCCTTTCCAACTAGATGACCCAAGTACTCTACTTCTAAGGTGCCAAAAGCACATTTAGACTGTTTCAGGAAAAGTTAGTGCTGAGAGAGTAGATGGAGAACTCGATCCACATGAGCAAGATGGTTTGTCTAGGTTTTGCTATAGATGAGGATATCATAAAAAAAAACTAAGAAAAAATGATGTAGAAAAGTATGGAAGGCATGATTCATGAGGATTTGGAAGGTGGAGGGGGCATGACCAAAAACTCATAGTGGCCCTCATGAGTTCGAAAGGAAGTCTTGGGAATGTCTTCCTCTTTCATACGTATCTAGTGGTAGCCTGAACGAAGATCAAGTTTAGTAAAGAATTGGGCACCACTCAATTCATCCAGGAGGTCATCAATGACAGAAATGGGAAATTTGTCTTTAATGGTAAGTTTGTTGAGGGCACGGAAGTCAGGACACATTCGCCAAGAACCTTCTTTCTTCAGGACCATGACCACAGGAGAAGAGTAGGGGCTCGTACTAGGGTGGACAATTCCTGCATTAATGAGTTCCTAGACAATTTTCTCAATTTCATTTTTTGGGGAAAAGGGGTGACGATATGGACGGATATTGGGAGGAAGGCTTCTAGGTACAAGGGGAATGGAATGATCATGAACACCATAGGAAGGAGGGATTCCCTCGGGAGTGGAAAATACCACTTGATGTTTAGAAAGGATGGCTTGGAGTTCTTGCGACACTAAGGGTGTCTATGTTGCTTGTATGGCATGCAGTTGGGAAATAACACTAGAATGACCATTTTTTAGCAGCTTTTCCATGCGATTGGAACTAATGATCTCAGGTGAACTAGAGTTGATGACTTGGAACTTATATTAGTGCCCCTCCTGGTCAAATTTCATGGTTAATTCATTAAAATCCATGAGAATGGGATCCAAATTCCTTAGCCAATCTTCATCCAACATAATGTCACAACCGCCCATGTCGATAGAAAACATATGAGATTTCAGTTGGTAGTCACCAATTTGGAGACACACATTTTCAAAACACCCTCCACATTTCATGGATCCACCATTGGCAATCATGATTTGGAAATTATTGATGGCATGGATGTAGCAATGATTTTCTTGGGCAATGCGGCGATGAATAAAATTATGGGTGCTTCCACTATCAACCAGAATGATGACCTTCTGATGCTTGATGTAACTGATTAGCTTGAGGGTTTGGGGAGCAGAGAAGCCAGTGAGAGAATTGAGGGAAATGACCAGTTCTACTTCGGGAGGGTATGAGGGAGGGGTTATGTCAATGGTTTCAGGTGACTCAGACACAAGGGGAGTTTCAACATCCTCTTCTGAAATATCCTTAGAGATGGCCATAAAAATCTTGTGTTCCTTACACTTGTGGCCCAGGAAATATTTGTCATCATAATTATAAGAAAGGCCTTTGAGTTGTCATTCATCCATTTTAGGCCTGGTCAATTTTTGGATCTTTAGTGGAGCGGAGGGAGTAGTGGGATTTACTGGTTTAGGGTGATGGATAAAGGAGGGTTTCTGATTTTGAGAAGATACAACTTGTTGTGCTTCTTTATCTCTTTTAGTAGCCTCCACCCAACTCTGAGGCCAAGCCATGAGGACATGGGCCTGAATATCATCCTTGAGGCCATTGATAAAACACTCTCGGAAAAAGGAAACTATAAATTCTTCCACTATTCCTCATTGTTTCAACTTTTTCAAATGACCCAAATGGTTGGTGTCAGTGTCAAAGTGTTCATAAAGCTCTGCCACAAAGTGTGTCCAAGAAATATACCCTTGACGGGAAGTTTTTCTCCATTTCCACCATTGCCAACATTCTTAATCTAGATGGATAACACCATACTGGAGTTTGGCCAAGTCATCTATAATGTCGTATAAAGAGAAATAATGTTCCATTTGGGTTACCCAACCAGTGGGGTCCGAGCCATCAAATTTGGTCGCATCCACCTGTGGAAGGTGTAGGTCACGTTGAAAGTGATGGTGCTAAAATTTATGGGAATGAGAGGAATGTTCACCTTCAATATGTGGAGGTGAGTTAGAGGAAGGTTTATCTGTAGGGATATGCATCTTGGTGTAGAGTGTCAAAAACACAGATTCAAGCTAGGTGGTCAGGTCTTATTTGATTTCCTCCATTGAGGAGTGCATAGTTGTATTGATGGTAGCAATGTTGGAATTGAGTTGTTTCACTTATTTTTGGGTCTCGGTGAGACTATATTGCAAGGTATTGAAGGGAGATTCCAAGTCTTGGCTACGGGTATGGGCCATGAGGATGACGGAACCGAAAAGGGGCGGGTGGGGTCAAAACTTTTGTCGAAAAATGATATGTATGAATGTGATAAGGGTGAAGAGATGAATCCAATGGAATAGGTCTCAAATAATACTCCGATCTAAAGAATACTATAGTGATGAAATTCCCAAATGCTTAACCAGGAAAAAATGTGTATTTACTTGGCAACCTGAACACAGTTGCGCGACAATAGGTCTTGTCTATTTTAATTTGTTTATGTTTCTTTCCCCAAGGGTTAGGTATTCAAGGGTTCTACAGAAAAGGGTTTTCCTTGTGCTATAGCTCTCTTATATACATGAAGGGTCCAACAATAGTACTCGGCCCAATATCTTAGGTCACTAACTAAGGAGGATAGACCATACCCTTAGCCATAATACCTGACTACCCAGGTACTAGAGAGTATCTTCCCGAGTGTTGTTCTTGGTGGCACTATAGAAGTTAGGTGGCTGATCGGTTTATCTAAAGAGGGATTAAGTAAATCTAGGCCAATCCGTACACAGGTGATTTCTGATGCGCTACCACTCAAAGGGGTACCAACAGGGGTTACAAGGGTGGCCAACATATGTGTGCTTAACAACCACTTGTATTTCCTGCATGTATGAATCCCTCAACCGTGGGTTTATGCACGAAACAATAGATCTTTGTGGCTTAAATATGTCGGAATACATCTCTACCCTGGAAAAAAAATTACCCACAATTTCTACCAAGGAAAGTGCTTTGATACCACTTGTAATATACCAGATATAAAAGGTATGCAGAACATAAATAAAATGCTAGAAATGGAAGAATAATAGCAATATAACCAGAATAATCACCACAATAACACTCACATGATATAAGAATAACAATAGAAATAACACTTTGATTCTGAGAGAAATGTTCATGGGCCTCTTTGAGGGGGCAACCTCTAGTCGAGCATAGCTCTATTTCAATAATATCCCGCTAGGGTTCTCATACCCTCGAATCCTATTTATACTAAATATATCTATCAAAAGAAGCATCTAGAGGAATATCCTTCTAGAAGCAGAAGCTTCTATTAGGTCTTCTTACATTTGAATTATTCTATTTTATTGCAAGGCCTTATTAATATTGACCTTTATTACATCCAAATATATTGTTCGACCTATGTGAGGGTTAGGACCCTAACAACAACCTGTGTGGGTGGAGAAGGTTTCTCAAACCACATGAGGATGGAGTTGTTGACTAGTATCAATAGATGTCGAAGGGATGTTCAGATTGATAATATCTACCACAGTGAGTGGGATAGATATGCCATATGAGTCAACATCCTCAAGATGAGGTACTACCCAAGGATCAATTGACAATAGGGATCCACAGGTAGATGAGAAAATCATGTTGATAGGAGAAATATGGGTAGTGTCAGTTGTAGGGAGGGGGAATATCCCTATAATAGATGGATATTTAAACATTCCTATTTCGACACTTTGATACGTCATGGAATATTCACCTAAAAAAGGCATGGTGGTGCTAGGATTAGCTCATAATTTGGGTGTGCAATAATCCAGTTGATCTATGGTGACTATATTTCCTTGTTGGGGAAATCATATGACATGAAAGACAGTGGATGAAATATATTTCATTGCATAAAACCATGTGCAACCCAAGAGCATGTTATATTCAAGTGTGGCGTCTACCACTTCGACTTCTACGAAGATAGTCTTTACCCTGAGCTCGATGGGTAGGGAGGTGAGAATTTTGTGAGGTTTGAAAGAATGTCCATCAAAATATTTTAGGATGGTTGGAGATGTGGTGAGTTGTGGAGAACCAAGGGATTCCCAACATGATAAATACATAATGCAAGTGGTTTCTCCTTCGTCGATCACCATGTGAAATATATTCTTGTTTAGAGAACCAACTATGATTTTCAATTCCAGTTGGTGTGAGAGACGCGACTCACTATGTTTTGTGTCAAATAAAATAATATTGGACTCTGAAGGGTCGATTCCCCATATGGTTGATAGCAAGGCTTTCCCCTATGAATAAAAACTCTGTAATACTTTGAGTGCTGACATAGAACATGGTTCTTGGGTGAGATATTCCACTATGCTATAGTGTTGATCTTTCAGGGCATTCAAATAATGGGTACTCCATCGAAGTACCCCTTTTGAAGGGCGGATTGGAGGTTCGAAAGATGGTTTCTCTAAATTGAGAGGGCCATTGGTTGGTATAGTTGATGTAGTGTCCTTTGATGAAGGTTCCCCTTCTTGGGATCCATAGTTCTTCACTCTAGTGGATAGTGCCACTGTATATTTAACCATAATAATATTTGTGGTTGAGGACTCTACATTGCCCCCGATTGTAGGTGTAGGAGCTTGTGAAACCATTTGTTGTTGTTGGGAAAAGTATTTGTTAATATTTCTGGTTGGTAAGGAGATTCCCCTCACTCAAGGTAATGATGAACCTCAGAAAGGTGAGGAAATATTTGGTGAAGTGGAATTCCTTAC
>ML784418.1:630412-655690 GCA_009831015.1 Picea engelmannii
TATCCTTCTTGGTAGAAGATTTTTTGTATTTACCCTTGTTTATCTTCTTTCCTCCACATTGTTGAGATGAAGCAGATTAAGCCGCACTCACCTTGGAGGTTTGTGCAGGAGAGGGAGTGGAATTGGTATTGGTACTAGTCTAGGATGAGGTTGGGGTGGAGGTTGTATGGCCTTGTTTCCTAGTTGATTGTGTCACGGACTGTAGTTTCACAGAACCCACTAAACCATCGACATGGGATCCTAGGGCTAGTTTTGATGGATGATTTGATGATCGAGGAGCATGAGGGATTAAATCATATAGTCTTACCGACTGGGAATATACCAAGTCTAAATATTGACAACGACTGATTTCTTTCTCCTTAGTAACAACACCTCCCATGGCGACATCTCTAGCAATGGGTGGGAATAATGACTTGGTAAACCAATCTTCCAAGAGTTGGTTCGGAATAGTGGCTTTAATCAACCATGATTGTCTCCTTCATTCATGAATATGATCAGAAATATGAGTGGAGGTGGATTTTCGAAGCGAGGTTAAAATATCAGTACCAGTTTCATATCGTATGGGCAATTGGAAATGTGTCATAAAATCCATGGCAAGAGAATTAAAGTCGAAAAAGGAGTTACATGACAACTCAATATACCATTTGGTTGCTGCACCTGTAAGCATTCTCTAGAAAATTTGTAATCGAATGGAATCATCCATAAAGGATTTAGAAGAACACCATAGATGGAAGGTCAGAATATGGTTATTAGGATATTCTCTAGGTTTGTCATCGAATTTTGGGATGTCAAATGGTAGTTTGGCAGGGATATGGGGGCAGAACAAAGCATGATGTATGGGATCATTTTTCAAATGCGACAAATATGGTAAATCTAAGGTAGCCAAGAAAGGAAATTGTTTGTTTGATTGCAAATAATGGTAATATGGATGCAGAATCAGAGTACCAATAGGAACATACACAGGTTGGGATGACATGTTGAAGCATGATTGCCAACCCATATATGGTTGAGGGGCTTGAGGAGTGGGGACCATTGGGTTCATCGGTTGAGTGGGAAAATATCCTTCCGGAGATATTCCTTCTAGACTAGGTTGACCTCATGAAGAATTTGACAGTCCCAAATACGGTAAACCACTATAAAGACCTGAAGGGTTTTCTAGAACATTCTTCCCCTAGGGGTGAGGTGGGTTTAAAGTGTGGGATTGTCCCCAAACTAGCTGCTAGCCTCCAACTGGTTTCCTTCCAGCTAGTTGTTGACCCCAAATAAATTGTTTCCCCCCAACTAGTTGTTGGCCCCAAACAAGTTGTGCCCCCCCAATTAGTTGTTGGAACCAAACAACTTGTTTCCCCCACACTGGTTGTTGGCTCCAATTAGATTTTTTTCCTACAGATGAAGGTTTCCCCCCAGGTCTTTGTTGTCCCTAGATTGAATATTTTCCCATAGTCGAAGGTTTCCCTCCAACTGGAACTTGACCTGCAACTAGAGGTTCCCCCCCAGTTGGAAACTGACTCATAGCTTAAGGCTGCCCTCCAACGACATACTAGACCACAGTCGAAGGTATCCCTCCAATTGTAATGTGCCACCCAGTGGGAGGTAAATAAGAACCTCGCATCTGAAAAATTGGTGTAAGATAAAAGTTGGTGTGATTGTCATTGAGTTACCTACTTGACTGGAAGGGGGAAAAAACAAGCTATTTGACACAGGACCTGAGGTAGCAGCACTGTTGGCCACTAGATTAGATGGATTTTATAAAGGACGACCAAGTAATGTGCTTGGTGTATGAAAGCGTGTAGCTAGATATGTGGAAGAGAAGTTGTATTCTCCAACTGTTGAGTCGAGGTAACATGGATCAACAAAGTTTCACACAAAAGATAAGTGCTAGTAGTAGTGATATGTGCCAGGGAAACTATCTCGGGATCAACTGGGGGGATCACTATTCCATCTATCTAGTTAGATGTTGATGCATGCATGCCTAAATATTTCCAATTGTACATATTGGGTGGCAAACGGTAAGCTGAAAAGGCATCAAAATAACTCATTGATGGAAACTCAACGAGTGGTTGACCAAAAGAGCCAGTCAAAGGTGGATTTGTGGAATGGGGAAAACCTTCTTCCATGGTTTAGACCACTCCTTCAGGTTGGTCCCATGGGGGAGCTATGCTCCCGATTTCAAAATAAACTTCTACGTTAATCGTTCCTTCATTAGAGGGATTATGTGGAATATTGTGTTCTTTAGATATATGAAGACCTTGGTCGGCCACGGTGAAAGTATAATATAAATAACAATCCCTAAGGCCAACTATGAATTTCGAAAGAACACACCCCCTAAAAAAAAACTAAATGTAATAAACCATGCAAATATATATAGAAGAATATTTCAAAGATAAAATGTCAATCCGTCAGCGAAGATATGAGAAGCAGTTACCCCGACCTCCACGTAACATCCCTCTCAGTGAAAATGACCCTGTCTTCACGGGATCACCCTCCAAGGGTACTGAAAGTGTGATACAACATTTTCCCTAGGTACCGTGGGAAGACCCCCACAATCACAGATACCAAGGAAAGGTTACTAGGGTAACCAACTTGCAATCGGCCTTCGAGGGGGTACAGTCGACAGTCAGGACCAATCGTATGGGAAGGATTAAAAATTATGAAGCTCTTTAAGAGGACTGAAGACAAGTGGACCAGTAATACTCCCAAGGAATCGAATGGATTCGAGATTCACAAAGAACTGAGACCAAATGAACTAGTAACACTCAAGAAAAACCCACAATATACGCTCTTTCCACTATTGATGGTTAAGCGTTAGAGGGGTAATATTTGTTTCTCTTCTGCATACGACCTCGTGTTTAGCCCCTGTGTTAGAGTGGGTTCCCAGATATGCCTATACGACAGTTGGATTTTGTCCCTCTTTAGTGTTATATAGTCTTTTGTAGTAGTCTAGGACAATTTACTCACTTTTCCTAGTCCAAAGAGTCTAGCTCTAAGCTATTGTTGGTGTACTAAAAACAAAAATGTCTAGTTAATTTTATTAGCACATTGATTGATTTTAATAGTTGTTTTTACTCAAAAGGGTGTACGAAAATGAAACCAATGATGTGATGACTTGACTCCAAAATGATGCAGAAAGAATGAAATGCAAATATTTTTCTTTCAATGAACTCTATCTGCGAGAAGGAGAAAAGTTCTTTCTCTTTTTAATGTAAATAAGCACCCAAAAGCATGCAACTTTCAATTTTATTTTTTCAAATGGAAAAAATTTGAAATTCCAAACTATCAAATTAATTTTCACGAAATCCCAAACAAAAACAATCTCTTTGAACTATGTACCAAGACACTCCAACTATGAAAGTAGGATGCAATTTTTTTGTTTTCTTCTTTCCAAATCACATGAAAACTCAAAAAAGACACTTCTTTTTCTTTTAATCAAAATGAAATTATTCAATGAAACTTTGCAAAGAACTCAAAAGCGAATGAAGGTAGAGAAAACAAGCACCCAAGGAGTAAAATATTCAACGACAAAGATGTCTTCAACGCAAAAAACTCAAGCCTTCAATAGTAAAAAAAAGTTTTTAAATAACTTGAAAAAGGATTGCACTCTAAGATGAGATGCAAATCATGAGAGTTGGCTTTGTTTAAATAATGGAAGCAAATCTAAAGGAAAACCCAAAATATTTTTAAAAACAATCGAACTCTCTTCAAAAAAGTACCATCAACACTAAAAGTTTAGGGGAATGAGATTAGATGATCTAAATCGTACCCACAAAAACAAAAAGTTCTTTTAATCAAATAAACGAAATGACACACAAAAGGAAATATTTCAAAATGACTTTGAAAAATGTTGCAACATTGATTGCTGGGAAAGATCTGAAGGGCTGGAAGAAAATACAGAAATGGATATGGGCTATGTTTTGAAGGATGCCTCTTAAAAAAATGGTCTTTTAATAGTTGGTCACGGCATGTTAATTACCATAGAGTTACTGGTTACATCTTACAGAGGTGCAGAAGGCGACCAAGAGAAATGGTCACACTATGTAGTGCAATTTTGAGGGTGGTTGTGTCCACTATGAGGCACCTCGTGACCAAAAGGAATGTGGTCTCCCTGTGTGCATAGGAATATTGCGACCAGGAGCATACAATTGTAAAAAATGAAAGATCTGAAGAATATTTATTATATATTGGACTGAAAACTTCCCAATAGCCTCGAAAAATACTTACGGGCAGAATGAAAACAAAAAATTAGGGTTTAAAATAGGTAAAGATCTTGAGAATATGAATTCAAAAGTTGAGGAAGAAACTGGCTAAATGTCAATGACTTCCCCAGTGGATTCGACAGTCTGGTTTAGGATAATTACACCCTGCAGGAGTTACCTCCCTTAGGCCCTTCCTATACCTAAGACATAATAGAGATGCAAGTAGTATATTTTCCTAGATCTAAATTATACACAAAAAGAATCTACGAGTTGATGGAATGAAAGGTTTACCCAGTGATTTGACGGTTGTCCATGCACACTCCTTAGATGTTATCTTCCTCAAATATCCCCTTCTCTCTTGCTAACATGTATTGGCATGCATAGAGACACAAATAAACCTCTTACAAGATCAAGCGAATCATGCATAAATAGATAATAGATCTAGTGACATAAAATAAGAATATCAATTCCCTACAAAGATTATAAAAATTACACACAATTAAGTAAGGAGGATAATCTTGTACATATTTTATTAATGGAACAAATGGTTTACAACTTACAATCAAGGAATTTGATGGATTCCTTTCCCAAGCTCTGTAATCAAACCACCAGATTACAATCAAGGAATTTGATGGAGTCCTTTCCCAAGCTCTATAATCAAACCACTAGTATAAGTTTGCTTTCTCCTTTCTCCCCCCCTTTTCCAATGAGATACCTTCAATATATAGGATAATAGAGATAAGATCAAAGGTTAATCTAGATAGGATATATATTCCCAAGATAACAAGATTCTCGAGGTCGAACCATGAAAAATATGAGGTTTAATCTCATCTCATGGAAACTAATCCTAAATAGGGAGTAATAGACCTAGTCACACCTTGAATTATTGCAGGGAGAAATTGGTCGCCCTTTGAAAGAGGACAAGTAGAGACCAAAGCTATTGGTCACAGGATGTAAAGGGACAACCAACGAACATGAAAAAAGGTATTACAAAGTCAGGGGAAAAGTGATATAATTCAGTGTTTCAGAATGCTAACCCCTAGATGGTGCCCATCAAGTGATCATGTGGAAAATAATGGTATAACACTATGTATTTAGATGATCCTGATATATTGATGATGGAAATGGATTTTTTGATCTTATAAAGTTTCAATTTTCACCTTATTTGGGTTGGACATTGAAATAAATTAGTCTGAATTTAATTCGATGAGTCTTGAAAATAATGATGACTATAATGAAATAAAATGAAGAAGGTTTCAATATTAAATTGCATTCAAATACTTAATATAAATAATGGTCTACATAAGAGCTACCGATATACAATTAGTGGGAGTTGTTAGTAGTCTCATAGCCAACTTTGATCAACAACATTAAGTTCTTATGAAGATTATCTTCAAATATTTGTATGGAATGACTGATCACAACATATGTTATGAAGATCACAAACAACAACCAATATTTTTGTGATACAATAATGTCAATTGGGTAATTGACATCAATAACTATGTAATGGCTAGTAGTTATGTATTTAACATATGGTTTATGGTTTAGTGTTGAAGTTGATGTAGCTAAAGGAAACAAAATATGGCTCTATTAAAAACTAAAGATAAATGCATGCGTTTGCAAGGAATCCATATAACTCTAACAAATACATAAAACTATTAAGGAAGGCCCATGAAAATACATTATTACACTCAAAGAGTAATGGCATACGGTAATGATCCAACTTATCATTCCATGTTGAAGAACATATATATACAAAAATAAATAAAACTATATATATTAAGGAAGGCCCATGAAAATACATTATGACACTAAAGAGTAGTGCCATGAGGTAATGATCCAACTTATCATCCCATGTTGAAGCACATATATATTGTTTCAAAGGAAGACAATTTAGTATGGAAATATGTTACTAGAAAGGTTCAAGTCTTAAAAAATGATTTTTAATTCACTTACAAAGTCTATGGGTAGAGAGATAAGTTCAAATGATAATTCACTTACTTATACATATTTAGTTTTGATTCAAATTCAAAAGTGTACTGTGTAGTGATTAAGAAATTGAAGATGGTTAAAGTGTTTTAACCACTTTACTCTTCCTTTCATCAGTTAAATAAGTTGACTTGTGTTAAATAAGTTGACTTGTGTATTGGTTTAACTAGTCAATTTTAATTTACTCTTCCTTTCTGTTAACAACCATTCTTGTCTTGGGCACAAGAGTATCCGGGTCTGCAGGTTGCACGAGAAGCGCCCAAGCGCAACACGAAAAAAATCTCATTTCAGGCTACAAATCAAGCGAGCAGGCGAAGTTATGTCGTCAGCGGCCGAGATCCATCAATAGAGAAGATCAATGGTCATCGGGTTTTCGGGGCTACCAAGTTTCCCGAGATTTAGTGCAAGAGATAGCACCCATATTTCAAGACAAATCTGGGTCGTCTGATCCAGTTGGGACAGGTGGCAGCCAGTCGGCATTTCGGGGATCGATGTTTCGGGAGACAAGGGACCTCCCATTCACTGTAGCTGAAATTGCCGATCGACGAAATGTCGAAGGTACCTTTGGAGCTGAGCCCACGGTCCTAGTGCCAGGTCACGTCAAGCGAGCTTGGGAATGAAGGAAGCCCCCTTTTAAATAAAAAATTCTATCTCGGTCGTTCATCTAAAGGACACGCGGCGCACATCCGTGCTTTCGCAGTTTAGTCGATCGGGATTTTGAGGAAGAAGCGCATCGTGAACTCCCGGTGCAAGAAATCCCGAAAGGATCAGGAGGACATGTGGCGCATGATCTGAGCCATGGGTGGGGCCCTTCGGGATTTTCATAGTGTCAGCACCGAAGACATAATATTAGTCGTCCATCCAAAAGGACGCATGGTGCGTGATAATGTCATGTCGGCATTCGAGAGTTCAAGGGGTAAGCGCTCCTCGTCATTTCACATCTCGAAACCCCGAACCCTGAAACACCGAAAGTGCCTAGATTCAGGCCCACGGTCATAGTGCCCAGTCACAAAGGAACAGGCCTGGTAAAAAGGTGCTAGCACGCACCATGTGATGAGATGGGTCCAAAAACGCCAATGTCATTTCAGTCGTCCGATCCAGGGACGCGCGGCACAAGATCTAATCACATCGGCATGTCGGCATTCGGGAGTTCCAAGGGTAAGGGCTTCATATCTCGAAGACGTGAACCCTGAAGCGCCGAAATCACCTTTGAGGATAAGCGTAGGGTCACTTCTCGTGGTCACTTGAGGGAGTATAAAAGGCTATACAAAGGGGGCCAAAAGTGCCGAGTTGAGTTTCAGAAGGGGGGCAGCGTGTTCTCTAGATGCTGGTTCGACTTGATCTCAATCCTGATACCTTCTTGGAACGAATGAAGAAGAGAGGGGGTGGTTGAAACCTCGCCTCACTCATTAATTGCAAGGTATGGAGGTCTCGGCAGGAAGTCTGTCCGAGGTGATCCTCTGTACTAGTTTTTTCCCACAAAATCCATGCCGAGTCCTCGACTCCCCAGAGAAGTCTGCGCATGCTAATTCAGCATTTAAGGGCTCAGCTACAACCTGGCGTGAGCCATGCAAAATTAAGGTGGCGTATGACAGAGGAGTGCAGGCCAGATTTGATTGAAGAGATGCCTCATCCCCAAAGTCTAGGAGGCCTCTGTTGGGAAAATGTTTAGGAGTATATATACTTAGTTTTGATATTTTTCAAAGGATGGATGGTTGAGCAAGGCTCCCGATTGTAAAAGATTTAGCGAAGCACTGGTTATTCTGGTTATGTATTAACATCTAAGACTTCTTGCCTTATGAATGTCATCTTATTTCCATGTCTTTGTTCATATTGTATTAGAATAGCTCGAAATTGGAGGATCCAGTCGAGTTGTAGCTGTTATAGGATGATGTATGTTGGATCACTGTAACAGTTGCATTGTCTCTAATCAGTTTAGTGATTTTCTCAATGTTGAATGACTTGGAATTGGAGGATCCAGTCAAGTCACCCCTTCAGTTACCCGAAACTCTGAACCAAGAGGATCTTGCATTTAGAGTTTTTCTTCTGCAAACTACTGAAAGGCATGTTGCCCAAGGTATTTTTGCTCATTCCTCTCACCGAGTCTTCCACCTACCCATTTTACAATCAACCCACTGACTGAAGTTAGATCAAGACCTCCTTTGTTCTTTACATACCAGACCTGGTCCCTGAGCTAGAGTGATTCTGTCCTGGGTCTCTAACCATTTGATCGTCCATTAAACTTGTCATGACATAAAACTGATGGGAGTTGGGCTCTGGTCCTGTCGCAATCCAGGAGTGAATTCTGACGCTAACATTTCTGGCGCCTTTTCCGGGGACGAAGTTGAAGATTTTCCCTAGGCAGAACAACATTGAGCCTCTGATTTTGAAGGTGCATCAGACATCAGAGCCCTTCAAGACTGCTACTGTGCACCTGGCGACTCCAAGGTTTCCACATCACTATTTCAGTTGTGGCTACTGTTAGCACACCTAAAAGATGACCCTAAGGAGCTTTCTTGAGAAGGTTTTAGAAGCTGCTTTCTCAGCCTGAGAAGCTTCCTGGGGTAACAACAACGTTAGGATCTGGCCTTTGATGGTGAACAAGGACCAGACAAATTCGAAGCTACACATCTTTCACCTGGCGACTCCATGATTCAAGGATCGATTGGCGACTCCACTGGTTCTATATAGAGAAAATCCTTGCTTGCAGGTTTGCTCCTTTTAATTTTTCTGCTATTCCTGGTTTTCCTAACGTTGTCCCCTCTCCGAATGAATGGGGTGATTATTTGCCCATATTTGGAAAATGTGAAGAGGACAACCTTGCTCAACACCTCAGTGAGTTTCATGAACTCATGCGTCAGTGGGAGATACATCATGAGGATGTATTACTGAAGATGTTCATGTTCTCGTTAGCAGGGGATGCACATAAATGGTATCATTCTTTACCCCCTGCTAGCATTTCTTCACTCAATGGATTCCATGCAGCTTTCACTACCTATTGTCAGAAGCTGTATCCCCCTTATTTAATTTTCCATAATTGTTGTGAGGGATACCACAACTCTATACAAGAGAAAGTTGTTTCTGACGTAGGCTGTGGGGATGATCCTGATGACCTAGATCAGAACTTAGTCCTTTCTCCTCCCCATTCGTCTGCATCAGAGGTAGGTTATGAAAGTGATGAAGATCCCAGGGAGGAAGGAGATGCCCTGAGTGAGCTGATGGAGCAGGTGGTATCTCTCACTACCTAACGTGAAAAATTGGAATCTGATGGCAACAAAGAGGATTTTCCAGTCTTCAAGGCAGATGACCTAAGCAGCTCTTTTGAAGAGATTATCGAAGATTTTTAGATGCGTTAGCATCTTCCCCTGATAAGCCTATTGTCTCAGAATTAAACGCAGAAGCCATTGTGGAAGAGGATTGTTCTTTCTTCCTTCACGAGATTTCCCATGATGTATTTGCATTTGGGATTGAAAGGAAGGATCAGGAGACCGTTCCCTTTTTACAAGATGGGGAAGTGCACGAAGAAGATGAGGAAGAACCAGAAGAGAAGCTGAGCGCACATTTATTTTCCTATCCAAAGCCAGTCAACGAGCAGCCACCACCCGAGATCAGTGAGCCTACGACAATTGTCCACTCACCTGTGCTTGTCAGAGATATTCAACCACATGGGAACAACTGTGTAGCAGAGGAGGTTGCCTGTCACCAATTTTCTGAAATTCGCCACTCATTCTATGACCCTGTCAGCGAATACATAGAGTGGCATGTCCTTTATGTCTTGGAGCCACCCTATTTCATATCAACTTTAGCCTGTGAGAAGAAGTTGAAGAGTGTAGTCGTTCTGCTGTCACGGTTACACCATTTGCTAGTGATCATCGACATAAGGAAGGAGCTTCTATCCAGGAAGTTGCTTGAATGGCTATGGTGGAAGTCTGCTTTTACCTAGCCCCATGTAAAATATTTTATTAGCATTACGACTGTATATAAATAAGCTCCTTTGAGCATGTAGCTTTGTTTTCTTTTCTTTACTTTTTGGCCTATATTTTCAGAAGCGGGATGTTTTGAGCTTGAATCCATAACCCAACAGCAACGCACTGAAGCTGCAGAATGAGTTCTTAGAGAATCACATGGATGACTCTATCCCCCATGGAGCCTAATGTTAACAACCATTCTTGTCTTGGGCACAAGAGTATTCGAGTCTGCAGGTTGCATGAGAAGCGCCCAAGCGCAACACGAAAAAAATCTCATTTCAGGCTACAAATCAAGCGAGAAGGCGAAGTTATGTCGTCAGCGGCCGAGATCCATCAATAGAGCAGATCGACTGTCATCGGTTTTTCGGGGCTACCAAGTTGCTCGAGATTTAGCGCAATAGATAGCACCCATATTTCAAGACAAATCTAGGTCATCCGATCCAGTTGGGACAGGTGGCAGCCAGTTGGCATTTCGGGGATTGACATTTCGGGAGACAAGGGACCTCCCATTCACTGTAGCTGAAATTTCCGATCGATGAAATGCCGAAGGCACCTTTGGAGCTAAGCCCACGGTCCTAGCGCCAGGTCACATCAAGCGAGCCTGGGAATGAAGGAATCCCCCTTTTAAATAACAAATGTTATCTCGGTCATTCATCTGAAGGACACGCGACGCACATCCATGCTTTCACAGTTTAGTCGATCGAGATTTCGAGGAAGAAGCGCATCGTGAACTCCCGAGGCAAGAAATCCTGAAAGGATCAGGAGGACATGCAGTGCATGATCTGAGCCACAGGTGGTGCCCTTCGGGATTTTCATAGTGTCAGTGTCAAATACGTAATCTTAGCCGTCCATCCAAAAGGATGCGTGGTGCGCGATCATGTCATGTCGGCATTCGAGAGTTCGAGGGGTAAGCTCTCCTCGTCATTTCACATCTCGAAACCTCGAACCCCAAAATGTCGAAAGCGCTTAGAGTCAGGCCCACAGTCATAGCGCCCAATCACAAAGGAACAAGCCTGGTAAAAAGGTGCTAGCGTGCACCATGTGATGAGATGGGTCCAAAAACACCGACGTCATTTCAGTCGTCTGATCCAGGGATGTGTGGCGCAAGATCTAATCACATCGGCATGTCGGCATTCGGGAGTTCTAAGGGTAAGGGCTTCATATCTCGAAGCCTCGAACCCTGAAGCACCGAAAGAACCTTTGAGGATAAGCATAGGGTCACGGCCCGTGGTCACTTGAGGGAGTAGAAAAGGATGTACAAAGGGGGCCAAAAGTGCCAAGCTGAGTTTCAGAAGGGGGGCACCGTGTTCTCTAGATGTTGGTTCGACTTGATCTCAATCCTGATACCTGTTTGGAATGAATGAAGAAGAGAGGGGGTGGTTTAAACCTCGCCTCACTCATTAATTTCAAGTTATGGAGGTCCCAGCAGGAAGTCCGCCCAAGGTGGTCCTTTGTACTTGTTTTTTCCCACAGAAGCCATGTCGAGTCCTCGACTCCCCAGGGAAGTCTGCACACCCTAATTCAACATTTAAGGGCTTAGCTACCCCCTAGCGTGAGCCATGTAGAATTAAGGTGGCGTATGAAAGAGGAGTGCAGGCCAGATTTGATTGAAGAGACACCTCATCCCGAAAGTCTAGGAGGCCTTTGTTGGGAAAATGTTTAGGAGTATATATACTTAGTTTTGATATTTTTCAAAGGATGGATGGTTGAGCAAGGCTCCCAATTGTAAAAGATTTAGTGAAGCACTGGTTATTCTGGTTATGTATTAACATCTGAGACTTATTTCCTTATGAATGTCATCTTCTTTCCATGTCTTTGTTCATACTGTATTAGAACATCTCGGAATTGGAGGATCTAGTCGAGTTGTAGTTGTTATAGGATGATGTATGTTGGATCACTGTAACAGTTGTGTTCTCTCTAATCGGTCTTATGATTTTCTCAATGCTGAATGACTTAGAATTGGAGGATCTAGTCAAGTCACCCCTTCAGTTACCCGAAACTCTGAACCAAGAGGATCTTTCATTTAGAGTTTTTCTTCTGCAAACTGCTGAAAGGCCTGTTGCCCGAGGTAGTTTTGCTCATTCCTCTCACCAAGTCTTCCACATGCCCATTTTACAATCAACCCACTAACTGAAGTTAGATCAAGACCTCCTTTGTTCTTTACATACCAGACCTGGTCCCTGAGCTAGAGTGATTCCATCCTGGGTCTCTAACCATTTGATCGTCCATTAAACTGATTGTGACATAAAACTAATGGGCGTTGGGCTCTGCTCCTGTCGCAATCCAGGAGTGACTTTTGATGCTAACACTTTCATCAGTTAAATAAGTTCACTTGTGTTAAATAAGTTGACTTTTGTATTGGTTCAACTAGTCAATTTTAGTTGTTGGAGAGCCAATAAATCTATTGATGAATTGGTTAATTGAGATCAACAATGTTAATGGACTCTAGGTAACTCAAGAAAATCTAGAGAGAGTTAGAAAAATAACACTAATGACTTGAGATTATCATTATTTTGGTGAATGTACAATCAACTAAAATGAGATACCAAAATTTATTAATATTCTACCAACCCAGTGTAATTAATATACACGGATAAAATGGTTATCACTATATTATCTATGTATTTCTTAGATGAGGAACACTAAGTATAAATATGGGTTTTTTTTTGTGCCCAACATTATTGTTTAAACATATTTTCTTTAAATGACACAAGTGGGAGTTGGTGGAAATCCCTTGCCTTAAATGGGGACTTAGAAAATAGGTACTCTTATAGTAGTTATGCAGCCACCAAAAGACTATAAAAGTCCATCTTGTAATTTAAATGATAGTGGCGATCTTTATCACTACAAAACAATATAACAACATATTGAGAAGTGTCATATCCTTAGTGTAATAGTTATGGTGGTACGACATGAAATATTAATTGTTGGTGAGACATATTTCTTGTTCCGGTGTTTATTGAAAGACCAAGAAAAATACTTAGAAACATATTACCAAGATCTATCATATCTAAAATCCCATGGAGAGAATTAGAGAAATAAGAGTATATCTATCAAATAAGAGAGAGGAGACATAAAATTTACATGGCAAAACCCCAGGGTGGGGAAACATACACGAAAACAAGGCCTTCTTATTCATCAACAAACTCTCCCAATTACATTAGATAAAGAAAAAGTGTCTAGCCTAAGGACCCATAGGGTGCAGGCTAATGATCAATACCATAAGACACCTTCCCACTCTCACTTGATTCAAGGCCAATTACCTAAATTTTTAGTAACTAGGGGAAACTTGGAACATTGATCATAAAGAATAATCAAGGGTGGAGATCAAACAATCCCTAAAAGTTGATGATAACATAATCAAGAGATAAGATAAAAGTGGTGGATAAGAATGACCTATTAGTGTAGGTCATCATTATTTGAGATATAGGTCACCACCAAATAATTCTCAAAACTATCTCTATGTGCACATGTGCACTATTAAAAAAGTCTAGTGATGCCATGGTTACATGTATAAGTTCCCCAAAAATGATGTTATAATGATCACCATTATGAAACTAAGTACAAAATTACATCAAGCCACTAGACAAAATTAAAACACATTTTAACACTTGTTGAGTCACTTCCTATTAAAAATTAAGGTATTGAACAAATTAAAGAAATTCTTCTTCCAGTATTTTAGAGAGGACCCTATGAACCAAGAGGGAAAAGAAGGGGAGGAAACCTTTGTCGGGTTGCTTTCTTATCTCTTTTCTCTTACCTATAATAATATTTTCAAACATTACTGAACTATAAGTTGTAATCCTATCTCATCCAGGAACACTACCTCACTGTAACATCCCGCTCTTGCGAGCACTGAGAAAACTTATTCTTGAGGACACTTGCGTTCAAGTGATCCATGTTATTGTACTATTGGTTGTTTTGATTATGATTATGAGATATTGTGTATTTGATGATATGTTATTTTGTTGTATTTACATAGATAGGTGCTATTGACTAAGTTCTCCTGAGTGTACAAGACTCTAGACATTAAGGATGCAAAGGCATCGATGAAACCCCTTGGACTCTGGATTGAGTCAGGGAGTGGACTATTAGGGTTTAAATGTTGTTGATGTGACATATGTACATATGATTAGATATTACGATGTTGATTTTTATTGCTGACATGATTCGTCGATGGATGCAGGATGACAATAACTTGCCGACCAGACTCACATGTGGAGTAAAGGGGTCATGCACGACAAACAGAGACATTGAGGGAGAGGTGTGGAAGAAACCTTGCCACAACCTACTAGCACTTTCGTTGTGGCTCGAACTGTAGGTTAAAAATTACCTAGTTCAAGAGACCTGTGATGTCGTGAGGGCAGACTATGACAGTCGCTCACGATCATTCTAAAGGGTGAGCAATAAGGAAGGGTCATTATTCCTTAGAGGCCCTTAGTCTCCCACAAGATCACCTACCAGATTATTGACTCCAGGATTTGATGTCTACCAAATTCAGTCAAGAGGCAAGTGGCACCCTTGGAGAATGTATTGTGTCTTGAAGGGCACGTTGCACAAAGAAAACAAAAAGAGGTGAGTGGCACCCTTGGAGAACGTAGTGCTTATTAAATGGCATGTCGCGCAAAGAAAACAGAAAGAGGTGAGTGGCACTCTTGGAGCATGTAGTGCGTCTGGAAGGGCACGTCGTGCAAAGAAAACAGAAAGAGGTGAGTGTCACCCTTGGAGCACATAGTGCGTCCTGAAGGGCACATCGCAATTTTAACTATGATAAGTTAATAAACCTAGTGCTTAGAAAACTATGCTCTCTTAGAACCTGGTCGGCCCTAAAATAGATGATTGTAAGAGTAAAGTTTAATAACTAAAAGTTCCCTTAAAAAAAAATTGTCGCCCAGCCTAGGGAAATTAAAACCTAGGTCTAAGTAGAACATGTGGTTAAAGAAAATAAAATAAAATAAATAAACATGTAACAAGAAGGGGGGTAAGAAATTCAATCTTAATTATTAAAGTAAAAATTATAATGGAGGGCCCGCATGGGTGTAGATGGATTGGCAAGTGCCGTGTAAATGGAAGGAAATTTGTAAAATGAAGTCTCATGTTCGATTCTCACCCGGATTTACTCGTGCACCATTCTTGCGGGCTGGGTGGTTGAACCTGGGGTTATAGTGGTAGCCGACGGGAATTGACCCCATGTCACGCGAGTACGAGAACCGCGAGTTACCGATTCCCCCAGTAAAAAAAAAAAAAAATTACAATGGAGGATTAATTTATTAGAAGGGTAAATGGTTGTTTTTATCTACACTTGCTAAATTGATTTTTAGTTAAAAAGGGAAAAAGAGAGAAACTTAAAAGAAAAAGGAAACTTAAAGAAAAAGGGAAACTTAAATAAAAGGGGAAACTTGAAGAAAACGATGAATGTCTAACTTAGTAAGGAATCTAGCCTTTGTAACTTTCTATTTATGAAATCAACTAAGAATTAAGTAAGGCATAAGTCATTTAATAATTGTAAGGGAATTTTTGGGACACCGAGGAGCGTTTTTAGGAATTCTTTTAGGTGGGTGAGGGAAATAGGCAAATTTAATTAATTAATAAATTTATTTTCTGGTGCAACTGGGGGATCGGGTGACATGTGTATGGGGGAGGTTTTTCCTAATTAAATTAATGAAAAAGGAATCTAATGAGAATTTTGGGAAACTAATGACTAAGAAACTCTATAAAAGGGATGGCGGAGGAGGAGTATGGATCACATCTGGCTTGCATAACATTATGTTGTTGAAATTTCATCTTGACTAAACTTTCTCTTGTGGGTAATGAGTGGTAGCTCAACCTTGCAAGGAAATATGGGTGATTGAATTCTCTAGTATTGTGTACGTGGCCCCTTTGTGGCTCGGGGGGCTCAGGGGGGAGAAGAGTACCCCTAGCATTGGCTGGGAGGTACCGGTGAAGTCACATCATTTGGAAAGCGAGAGCTGGACAGAGCATGTCTGGGAAAGTGACTTCGGAGCACTCGCATTTGGCTAAGCTATGCATGTTAAAATTGTTACCTGCAATGAAACTTAATTTACACTTGTTTATTTTACTGTACTTGGATGACGATATCATTTCCATGAGCTTTACTTACACATGTATTTCTACGGTAATTGTAATCCCCTTGTTGCTTGATTCATTCATAAAGAACCCTTGCTATACACAATATCCTTCATTTCCGAGTTGTTGTATATTGCGCGTGGCCAGAATGATCCCCGGACTCGAAACCTTGCATGCGCTCTTGTATCTCCTGCATGTGTTTTCTTTATTCCTTGATTGCGCTTTTATTTCATTATTTGCTTCTCCACGGAGACGTTCTGGATGTAGATTTGTGTTTTTATCCTTTGTTCCTTGATCCTTAAAGTTATTAGTATGTGCCTGAGTAGTCGTCCAGGAGCCGAATCAACCGTCTTCCACTCCGGTGTTAAAGATTTAGATTCAAATTCCCTACTTTCCTGTGCATGGATAATAAGTGTAGGATCATTCCTCTGCCCAACGTTTATTTGCAGCGAGTTCCTCTGCATTTTCCCTTGAGTTGTAATATCAACACCCTCTATTTTTACTTGAGTTTTCACCATGCGTTTACACCTTTTTTTAACCCTCACTTTACCGAGTGATCCACTTCCTTTATCTTTGCGTGAGGCCTCTTAAACTCAACAATTGGGTGCTTCCTTTTCTTTTCGTTTTGCGTGGAGTTCTAAACTATCATACCTCAGCAAAACAATCACTTTACTCATTGTGTTTCCATATCTCTTGTTGGATTTCCACTTCATTGCTCTGCATTTGTAGATCTTTGATGACTGCGCGATGACTGCGTGATGACTACATGGGTTGTACTTGGAGTGTGCAATGTGCAACGATATTTTTGTTAGACAGTGATATCAATAGATTTATCAATAGTGTTTTTTAATATTACCAGATTTATTAATAGACAACAATATCATTGTTGTTGATAGTGATTTAGTTATGGATTACATGACGATTTTTGTTGTTATATTATTTATATTTCCTGCATAAATTCTTGTATGTCAATCGTAAATGTTCCTCAGATATTCTAGGGGAATTTGTGGATGTCCTCATACCTTCTGTGCTGGCATTTCGTTGTTATATTCTTTATATTCCTACATAAATACTCAGTATGTCAATCGTAAATGTTCCTCACATATTCTAGGCGAATTTGTGGATATCCTCATACCTTTTGCGCTAGCATTTCGCTATTATATTCTTTATATTCCTGCATAAATGCTCTGTACGTCAATCATAAATGATCCTCATATATTCTGGGCAAATTTGTGGATATCCTCATACCTTCTGCGCTGGCATTTTGTTGTTATATTCTTTATATTTCCTGCATAAATGCTCTTTATGAAAAATCGTAATTGTTCCTCATATATTCAAGGTGATATCATGGATATCCTCATACATTCTGCACTGACAAACCGTTGTTATATTCTTTATAATTTCTGCATAAATGTTCTATATGAAAATTCGTAGATGTTATTTATATATTCTACATGACAATTCATGGTTATTCCTTATATATTCAGTGTTGACAATCATGGATATTCCTTTTTATATTTTTATATACTCGGTATGAAAAGTATGTAGTAATTATCCTTATATATTCAAATGTCTAATTATATAACAAATATACAAAAATTCTTATAAAGGATCGGACAACCACACCTAGAACATCCAACCATTACTACAAGAGTAAAACAATTGAGAACGTTTGCCTAGTTTTAGTTGTTCCTTCAATTGTTCCCATCCATTGACAACACTGAGTTATCAAAGAAATGATTTTAACATCTAGTTGTTGACAACGCTGAGTTGTCAGAGGACTAGCAGGAACGCATTGAATTTTCGTATTTTAATAGATGCTTATTAGCCATGATGCCGGTGGTATTTATCGTTGGATGTGTTTAATATTAACTGATTCAACCATTTTCCGATTTCAAAAACAGAAAAGATGATGTGGAAGTTCCTTTTTAATCCAAAATGAAAACCCTTTGAATTCATGTTTTTAATATATCAATTTACTTTGTTTATGATGGTAAACATTATTTTTAGTGTAACAAAATGTAAGTATTAAATTCTTATATCACATATGATTAAGTTATCTTTCTAATAACATTTCTATTTATAGAGAATTAAAATATAATGTCCATGCACATGCATTTTATAGACATTATTCAAATTATTATGTTTTATCGTGTGGGAGACTTCCTTGATAAAAGGTGCCTCATAAGAAAACAATAAATCCTTTGGTTGGTTGCACAATTTAAATATTAAATGACGTCACCTTGCATCTCGTTGAATTGTTGATTGGGTGTTGGGGTATAGTCTTTATGTATTTTTTACAGTGAATTCGGTCTCCTAGCACGTTGGATTTTCTTGGGTTATTGGTCTAGATATGTTATGTTGTGCCTTGGTTACTGTCACGCCTACCTCTTTTTGAAGGCATGATTCATAATGAGGGGATCCTTGTCTGCCTTGATTGATAGATGTGAATGATAACCTAGGCAGAGTCATGTGCCTCCCTATGTGGGCGTCATGTTCGTTGTAGTTGATGTTGGTACTTGTGTTGTAACATTTGTTTGTGCTTGTTACTCACTCATCGTGAATGTTCAAGTTACCTGTGTCACTTGATGTTGGTTGTGTCTGGCTGATCTTGATGTTGTCCCATACCTTAGTCATTTTATTTTGCCTAATTTATTTTCACATGTTGCACCCAGTCGCACGATGTGCTAGTATTCTAGGTCGTTATGATATTTGTTTCCTAACTGGCTTGCGTGGTGTTCGTCATCAAGTTGTGTTGATTAATTGTTTTTTTTGTTGCCTTCCTACTTAAAAAAAAAAAAAAAAAATCATTTTTCTTTGCATCACATGTAGTCGTAATGACAAGAGTCGTAACGACAAGAGTCATTACATATGGTATCAGAGCCGCTTTGACCAGCGACTTGGGATCACTACGGCTTCCGTTGATTTGATATTTGATTATAATGTTGCTAATTAAGTTGAATTGTATTCATGTAGGTAATCATGGTTAAAGGATGTCACAGAGGTAGTTGAAGGGGTGCTAGAGGAGGAGGCACAATGCCCCCATTAGCATCCATGCCTGAGGGGTCTAACCCCCAGGGAAATGAACAGGTTGTCAAGCAGGAACAAATAGTTGTGGGTGATGTGGTTGGGTTGATGAGGTCCTTTCAGGGGATGTATGAGGCACTGATTAGTCATTTGGATAGAGATGAGGCCAGGGCGCCAACACCTCCTGAGTATCCATTGCGCGCTCCGGCCGGTACTGGTGGCATTCACTGAGAACTCGAGAAGGTCAAGTTTCTCGAGTTCTTTGGTGCCCCGGATGGTGCAGCCGCAGAGGCATGGTTGCAGAATATTGTGATGTTCTTTTCACTTCGCGACTATACCTCCAACATGAAGGTCTGCATGGTGGTATTTCAACTGAAGGGGAACACTCTTCTATGGTGGAAGACGCTCATGCAGCAATTGAACATGGTCGTCGAAGACATGTCATGGGAAATGTTAGAGTAATGGTTTCGAGAGAGGTATCTATATGAGGAATTCATTGAGCGCCAGTTCAACTAGTTCAATTCCTTGAGACAGGGCGGTCATACAGTCCCCAAGTACGAGGCCTGTTTTATGGAGCTTCTTCTGTATGCTCTGCACCTGAATATCGAGAAGCTTAAGGTCAACAGGTTCCTGTTTGGCCTTAATGTCAACATTCGTGCAAAGGTTAGGATTCTGATGCCTCAAACCTTGCATGATGTTGTCCAGAAGGCCCTCATAGCAGAGAAGGAGCTTATCAGTGGGGGTCAGAGAAGGACTCTAGTGAGACCAGCGAGGCAGGTGTCATCTAGTGCACAACAACATCAGACACTAGCTAGACATTCACCAGGATATCATGGATTCCATAGAGGATCCACTTTCAGTACACCTCGGTGACCAGTGCCTCAACAACGGACTCCTTACAGAGGACCATAGCACCAACAACAATGTCAACCGCAACAACAACCGTTTAGGCCTGTTCAACAGAATAGACCAAGGTTCTCGACCAGTGGGCCATCACCTTCTACTTCAGGTACCAAAAGTATTGTACTAAAGAAAGGGTGTTGGACATGTGGGGAGCCACATTACCAATGTGAGTGCCCAATGGAGAGGACCAGAGCATCTGGATCAGTCAGACCCACTACCATGGGAGATTTGGGCAAGGCCCATCGGATTCATGCAATGGTGAATAAATGCCAGGCAAAGCACCAGTCGATTGTGCTCAAGATGTCACGTACTGTTGCTAACCAGAACCTTAGTATTTTGACAGATTTGGGTGTTACCGAGAGTTTCATTTATGGTGCAACACTAAAAATAATTAAGGTAAAGGAAGTCAAACAAGATGAGTTTAGATTGGTAGAAATGGATTCCAGATCCAAACAAAAGGTTGGTGGGAAGGTTACCGGTTATAGCCTTAACTTGGGGGAGTTTTGCACCAGGGCCAACTTGTACATCATGATCTTGGGATCTTATGACGTCATGATCAGTATAGAATGGTTGGAATCGCATGAGGCAATACTCAACTATAATACGAAATGATTGAGCTTGATCTACGATGAGGGATAGAGATGCATGATTGTAGGTTGGAACCAGGGAGTTTCCCTAAGGATCATCTCTTCCTTGCAGCTACGAAAGAGCATGTGCAAGGGAGGTAAGCTTTATGCAATCCTTGTGTTAAACGAGAAGGGAGTAGTGGAAGGTCTAGAACACCCTCCAGTGGTGAGAGAGTTTTTGAATGTCTTCCCTGAGGAGTTACCTGGGATGTTGCCAGAGAGGGAATCAAAATTTACCATAGACCTAAAACTGGGGACTGAACCAATAGAAAGAACGCATTATCGAATGTCGACCCTGTAGTTGCAGGAGTTGAAAATGAAACTGAAGGAGTTGTTGGACCTAGGACTCATACGTCCAAGTGTGTCACCATGGGGTGCGCCTGTTATCTTCATACAGAAGAAGGATGGGTTGTTGAGACTCTTCATTGAATATCGTCAATTGAAGAAGGAAACGATCAAGAATCAGTATCCGTTGCCAAGGATTGATGATATGTTTGATCAAATGAAAAGCACGAAGGTTTTTTCAAAAATCGACTTGAGATCAAGGTATCACTAGTTACGGATCAAGGAGGGCGACATCCCTAAGACCACCTTTAAGACGAGGTTTGGACATTACAAGTTTACTATTTTACCTTTTGGACTGACAAATTTCCCTGGGGTATTTATGAGTTTGATGAATGGGGTGTTCTGTGAATACTTGGAAATGTTTGTCCAAGTATTCATTGACGATATTTTGATATATTCTCAGATGATGGAGGAGCATGACGAGAAATTGCACTTAGTGCTACAATGTCTTCAAGAGAACAAATTGTTTGGGAAACTATCTAAATTCTCGTTTTATCAATCGAAGATTCACTACTTAGGGCATGTCATCTCCGACAAAGGTATCGTTGTGGATCCAACAAAGGTCGAGGCTATTATGGAATGTCCTGCACTGATGAATGTCCCAGAAGTGTGTAGCTTCATGGGTTTAGTAGGATACTATCGACGGTTCATCGAGGGTTTTTCGAAGATAGCAAATCCAATTACGAAATTGCTGAAGAAGAACAAGAAGTTTGTTTGGACCAAGAAATACGCGGAGGCATTTTGGAATCTCAAAGAGTTGTTGATGAAAACACCGATACTAAAGGTCCATGACATGGGCACGGACTTCTTGGTATGCACTGATTCATCCAATGAAGTCTTAGGCGGAGTCTTGATGCAAGACGATCGAGTGATCGCATACATCTCAAGAAAGTTGAGAAGGCATGAGGAGAAATATGCGACACACGATTTGGAGTTTTTAGCCATTGTTTATGCCTTGAGATTTTTGAGACACTACCTTATTGGAAGAAAATTTGAACTAAAAATGGACCACTGTGGACTACAACACATCTTTACGCAAAGCGACTTGAACGCACGACAACGGCGTTGGTCGGAATTTCTTAGCGAGTACGATTTCGATATTACTTACATAAATGGAACAATGAATAGAGTCATTGATGCGTTGAGTCGGAGACCACAAATATTTTCAGTGATGCCTCTTCAAACGAATCTAGGTGAAAAGATTCTAATTTACATCACGATGATGACTGGTATAAAGAGGTCAAGAATTTTATCGGAAAAAACACAATGATGGTACAAAAATTTGAAGGATTTACTATGGACAACGATGGATTATTGAGATTTAAAAGTCAAATTTACGTACCTCCCAATGATGTGTTGAGGATTTTGATCCTAAACGAGGCTCACAGAGTAGTGTACATGGCTCACCCAGGAGTCACGAAGATGAGGGCAGACCTTAAACCCTTATTCTTTTGGAAAGGAATAAAGGTAGACATAGTCAGCTACGTGGCAAGATGTCTAGAATGTCAGAAGGTGAAGGTTGAACATAGACATCCGATAGGATTACTACAACCACACACTATTCTGAAATAGAAACGGGAGGTCATTTCGATGGATTTCATTGTTGGATTTCCACTGATGGCAAGGAGACATGACTCGATTTGTGTGGTAGTCGACACTCTAATGAAGAGTGCTCATTTTATTCCTATGCATACGACATATCAGGAACCTGACATAGCTAGAGTTTTCATCAGTGATATTGTAAGGCTACATGGCATGCCTAAGAGGATTATATCCGATCAAGGATCGATGTTTATTGGACAATTATGGACTAGTTTCCAAGAGGCCTTGGGAACCCAACTTAAATTTAGTACCGCCTATCACCTAGAGATAGATAGGCAGACCGAATGAACAAACCAAATCTTGGAGGATATGTTTTGTATGTCAGTGATGGACCAAAAGAAGTGTTGGGAGGATTTCTTGCCACTGGTAGAGTTTGCATACAACAACATTTATCAAAGCACTATTAGGATGGCACCTTTCGAGTTTCTTTATGGGAGACCGTGTCAGACGCCTTTGATTTGGGATCGGCTTGAGGATAGGGTCCTGGTCGGGCTAGAAGTGATCCAAGAAATGGAATTTCAAATGTAAACAATAAGACAAAGGATCAAAGAATCTCATGACTGGCAAAAGAGTTATGCCGATGCATACCGTGTCAACCGTAGTTATGAGGTTGGCGATTTAGTCTTCTTGCGGGTGAAACTGCATAAGAGTTCGATCAAGTTCGGAAAGGGTACTAAACTCTCTCTTAGGTTCATGGGACCTTTTGAGATTGTGGAAAGGAAGGGGACCGTGGCCTATCAACTAGACTTGCCTAATTCTTTGAGGCGTATGCATGATGTTTTTCACGTATCTATTTTGAGACATTATGTTAGTGATCCTACACATGTTATTGACATGAGTACCTTGCAGGTATCTGAAGAGGGTGCACTCATAGTGGAGCCAATACGCATCCTGGACCATTGCATTCGACATCTACGATGGTGAATAGTAGATCAGGTCAAGGTCCAGTGGGACAACTATAGTCCACACTCGGTGACCTGGGAGGACGCATACGATATGCATCAACAGTTTCCATTTTTTTCTTGATAGATAGACTTATGATACTGTGATACACTTTATTTCGGCACTTATATACTATGAATCTTTAGGATGAATTTTAAAACAAGAGGGGGTGTATGTAACATATTTCTCTTGCATGCACTGAGTGAACTTATTATTGCGGACACTTGCATGTAAGTGATCTAGGTTATTATACTATTGGTTGTTTTGATTATGATTATGAGACATTGTGGATTTGATGATATGTTATTTTGTTGTATTTACATAGACATGTGTTATTGAATGGGTTCTCCTAAGTGTGCAGGACTTTGGACATTGAGGATGCAAAGGCATTGATGAAACTTCTTGGACTCTGGACCGAGTCAGGGAGCGGACTATTAGGGTTTAAATGTTGTTGATGTGACATATGTACATATGATTAGATATTATGATGTTTATTTTTGTTTCTGACATGATTCATTGATGGATGCAGGATGACGATAGCTTTCTGACTAGACTCACATGTGGAGTAAAGGGGTCATGCATGACAACTAGATACATTAAGGGAGAGGTGTAGTAGCATCACTACCACATCCTACTAGCACTCTCGGTGTGGCTCGAACTGTAGGTTAATGATTACCTAGTTCGAGAGACCCGCGATGTCGTGAGGGAAGACTGTGATAGTCGCTCACGATGATTCTAAAGGGCGCGCAATAAGGTAGGGTCATTATTCCTTAGAGGCCCTTACTCTCCCACAAGATCACCTGACGAAGTATTTACTCCAAGGGCTTGACGTATACCAAATTCATTCAAGAGGCAAGTGGCACCCTTGGAGAACGTAGTGCGTCTTGAAGGGCACGTCACACAAAGAAAATAGAAAGAGGTGAGTGGCACCCTTGGAGCACATAGTGCGTCTCTAAGGGAACGTCGTGTAAAGAAAAAGGAAAGAGGCGAGTGGCACCCTTGGAGCATGTAGTGCGTCTTGAAGGACACGTTGTGCAAAGAAAATAGAAAGAGGCGAGTGCCACCCTTGGTGCACGTAGTGCGTCCTGAAGGGCCCATCGTGATTTTAACTATGATAAGTTAATAAACTTGGTGCCTAGAAAACTATGCCCCCTTAGAACCTAGTCGACCCTAAAATAGATGATGGTATGAGTAAAGTTTAATAACTAAAAGTTCCCTTAAAAAAAAAAATCTCCCATCGTAAGGAAATTAAAACCTAGGTCTAAGTAGAACATGTGGTTAAAGAAAAATAAATAAATAAATAAACATGTAACAAGAGGGGGGGTAAGAAATTCAAACTTAATTATTAAAGTAAAAATTATAATGGAGGATTAATTTATTAAAAGGGTAAATGGTTGTTCTTATCTACACTTGCTAAATTGATTTTTAGTTAAAAAGGGAAAAGGGGGGAAACTTAAAATTAAAAGGAAACTTAAAGAAAAAGGGAAACTTAAAGAAGGGGAAACTTAAAGAAAAAGATGAATGTCTAACTTAGTAAGGAATCTAGCCTTTGGAACTTTATATTTATGAACTCAACTACAAATTAAATAAGGC
>ML784418.1:664847-699106 GCA_009831015.1 Picea engelmannii
AAAAAAAATTGTCGCCCAGCCTAGGGAAATTAAAACCTAGGTCTAAGTAGAACATGTGGTTAAAGAAAATAAAATAAAATAAATAAACATGTAACAAGAAGGGGGGTAAGAAATTCAATCTTAATTATTAAAGTAAAAATTATAATGGAGGGCCCGCATGGGTGTAGATGGATTGGCAAGTGCCGTGTAAATGGAAGGAAATTTGTAAAATGAAGTCTCATGTTCGATTCTCACCCGGATTTACTCGTGCACCATTCTTGCGGGCTGGGTGGTTGAACCTGGGGTTATAGTGGTAGCCGACGGGAATTGACCCCATGTCACGCGAGTACGAGAACCGCGAGTTACCGATTCCCCCAGTAAAAAAAAAAAAAAATTACAATGGAGGATTAATTTATTAGAAGGGTAAATGGTTGTTTTTATCTACACTTGCTAAATTGATTTTTAGTTAAAAAGGGAAAAAGAGAGAAACTTAAAAGAAAAAGGAAACTTAAAGAAAAAGGGAAACTTAAATAAAAGGGGAAACTTGAAGAAAACGATGAATGTCTAACTTAGTAAGGAATCTAGCCTTTGTAACTTTCTATTTATGAAATCAACTAAGAATTAAGTAAGGCATAAGTCATTTAATAATTGTAAGGGAATTTTTGGGACACCGAGGAGCGTTTTTAGGAATTCTTTTAGGTGGGTGAGGGAAATAGGCAAATTTAATTAATTAATAAATTTATTTTCTGGTGCAACTGGGGGATCGGGTGACATGTGTATGGGGGAGGTTTTTCCTAATTAAATTAATGAAAAAGGAATCTAATGAGAATTTTGGGAAACTAATGACTAAGAAACTCTATAAAAGGGATGGCGGAGGAGGAGTATGGATCACATCTGGCTTGCATAACATTATGTTGTTGAAATTTCATCTTGACTAAACTTTCTCTTGTGGGTAATGAGTGGTAGCTCAACCTTGCAAGGAAATATGGGTGATTGAATTCTCTAGTATTGTGTACGTGGCCCCTTTGTGGCTCGGGGGGCTCAGGGGGGAGAAGAGTACCCCTAGCATTGGCTGGGAGGTACCGGTGAAGTCACATCATTTGGAAAGCGAGAGCTGGACAGAGCATGTCTGGGAAAGTGACTTCGGAGCACTCGCATTTGGCTAAGCTATGCATGTTAAAATTGTTACCTGCAATGAAACTTAATTTACACTTGTTTATTTTACTGTACTTGGATGACGATATCATTTCCATGAGCTTTACTTACACATGTATTTCTACGGTAATTGTAATCCCCTTGTTGCTTGATTCATTCATAAAGAACCCTTGCTATACACAATATCCTTCATTTCCGAGTTGTTGTATATTGCGCGTGGCCAGAATGATCCCCGGACTCGAAACCTTGCATGCGCTCTTGTATCTCCTGCATGTGTTTTCTTTATTCCTTGATTGCGCTTTTATTTCATTATTTGCTTCTCCACGGAGACGTTCTGGATGTAGATTTGTGTTTTTATCCTTTGTTCCTTGATCCTTAAAGTTATTAGTATGTGCCTGAGTAGTCGTCCAGGAGCCGAATCAACCGTCTTCCACTCCGGTGTTAAAGATTTAGATTCAAATTCCCTACTTTCCTGTGCATGGATAATAAGTGTAGGATCATTCCTCTGCCCAACGTTTATTTGCAGCGAGTTCCTCTGCATTTTCCCTTGAGTTGTAATATCAACACCCTCTATTTTTACTTGAGTTTTCACCATGCGTTTACACCTTTTTTTAACCCTCACTTTACCGAGTGATCCACTTCCTTTATCTTTGCGTGAGGCCTCTTAAACTCAACAATTGGGTGCTTCCTTTTCTTTTCGTTTTGCGTGGAGTTCTAAACTATCATACCTCAGCAAAACAATCACTTTACTCATTGTGTTTCCATATCTCTTGTTGGATTTCCACTTCATTGCTCTGCATTTGTAGATCTTTGATGACTGCGCGATGACTGCGTGATGACTACATGGGTTGTACTTGGAGTGTGCAATGTGCAACGATATTTTTGTTAGACAGTGATATCAATAGATTTATCAATAGTGTTTTTTAATATTACCAGATTTATTAATAGACAACAATATCATTGTTGTTGATAGTGATTTAGTTATGGATTACATGACGATTTTTGTTGTTATATTATTTATATTTCCTGCATAAATTCTTGTATGTCAATCGTAAATGTTCCTCAGATATTCTAGGGGAATTTGTGGATGTCCTCATACCTTCTGTGCTGGCATTTCGTTGTTATATTCTTTATATTCCTACATAAATACTCAGTATGTCAATCGTAAATGTTCCTCACATATTCTAGGCGAATTTGTGGATATCCTCATACCTTTTGCGCTAGCATTTCGCTATTATATTCTTTATATTCCTGCATAAATGCTCTGTACGTCAATCATAAATGATCCTCATATATTCTGGGCAAATTTGTGGATATCCTCATACCTTCTGCGCTGGCATTTTGTTGTTATATTCTTTATATTTCCTGCATAAATGCTCTTTATGAAAAATCGTAATTGTTCCTCATATATTCAAGGTGATATCATGGATATCCTCATACATTCTGCACTGACAAACCGTTGTTATATTCTTTATAATTTCTGCATAAATGTTCTATATGAAAATTCGTAGATGTTATTTATATATTCTACATGACAATTCATGGTTATTCCTTATATATTCAGTGTTGACAATCATGGATATTCCTTTTTATATTTTTATATACTCGGTATGAAAAGTATGTAGTAATTATCCTTATATATTCAAATGTCTAATTATATAACAAATATACAAAAATTCTTATAAAGGATCGGACAACCACACCTAGAACATCCAACCATTACTACAAGAGTAAAACAATTGAGAACGTTTGCCTAGTTTTAGTTGTTCCTTCAATTGTTCCCATCCATTGACAACACTGAGTTATCAAAGAAATGATTTTAACATCTAGTTGTTGACAACGCTGAGTTGTCAGAGGACTAGCAGGAACGCATTGAATTTTCGTATTTTAATAGATGCTTATTAGCCATGATGCCGGTGGTATTTATCGTTGGATGTGTTTAATATTAACTGATTCAACCATTTTCCGATTTCAAAAACAGAAAAGATGATGTGGAAGTTCCTTTTTAATCCAAAATGAAAACCCTTTGAATTCATGTTTTTAATATATCAATTTACTTTGTTTATGATGGTAAACATTATTTTTAGTGTAACAAAATGTAAGTATTAAATTCTTATATCACATATGATTAAGTTATCTTTCTAATAACATTTCTATTTATAGAGAATTAAAATATAATGTCCATGCACATGCATTTTATAGACATTATTCAAATTATTATGTTTTATCGTGTGGGAGACTTCCTTGATAAAAGGTGCCTCATAAGAAAACAATAAATCCTTTGGTTGGTTGCACAATTTAAATATTAAATGACGTCACCTTGCATCTCGTTGAATTGTTGATTGGGTGTTGGGGTATAGTCTTTATGTATTTTTTACAGTGAATTCGGTCTCCTAGCACGTTGGATTTTCTTGGGTTATTGGTCTAGATATGTTATGTTGTGCCTTGGTTACTGTCACGCCTACCTCTTTTTGAAGGCATGATTCATAATGAGGGGATCCTTGTCTGCCTTGATTGATAGATGTGAATGATAACCTAGGCAGAGTCATGTGCCTCCCTATGTGGGCGTCATGTTCGTTGTAGTTGATGTTGGTACTTGTGTTGTAACATTTGTTTGTGCTTGTTACTCACTCATCGTGAATGTTCAAGTTACCTGTGTCACTTGATGTTGGTTGTGTCTGGCTGATCTTGATGTTGTCCCATACCTTAGTCATTTTATTTTGCCTAATTTATTTTCACATGTTGCACCCAGTCGCACGATGTGCTAGTATTCTAGGTCGTTATGATATTTGTTTCCTAACTGGCTTGCGTGGTGTTCGTCATCAAGTTGTGTTGATTAATTGTTTTTTTTGTTGCCTTCCTACTTAAAAAAAAAAAAAAAAAATCATTTTTCTTTGCATCACATGTAGTCGTAATGACAAGAGTCGTAACGACAAGAGTCATTACATATGGTATCAGAGCCGCTTTGACCAGCGACTTGGGATCACTACGGCTTCCGTTGATTTGATATTTGATTATAATGTTGCTAATTAAGTTGAATTGTATTCATGTAGGTAATCATGGTTAAAGGATGTCACAGAGGTAGTTGAAGGGGTGCTAGAGGAGGAGGCACAATGCCCCCATTAGCATCCATGCCTGAGGGGTCTAACCCCCAGGGAAATGAACAGGTTGTCAAGCAGGAACAAATAGTTGTGGGTGATGTGGTTGGGTTGATGAGGTCCTTTCAGGGGATGTATGAGGCACTGATTAGTCATTTGGATAGAGATGAGGCCAGGGCGCCAACACCTCCTGAGTATCCATTGCGCGCTCCGGCCGGTACTGGTGGCATTCACTGAGAACTCGAGAAGGTCAAGTTTCTCGAGTTCTTTGGTGCCCCGGATGGTGCAGCCGCAGAGGCATGGTTGCAGAATATTGTGATGTTCTTTTCACTTCGCGACTATACCTCCAACATGAAGGTCTGCATGGTGGTATTTCAACTGAAGGGGAACACTCTTCTATGGTGGAAGACGCTCATGCAGCAATTGAACATGGTCGTCGAAGACATGTCATGGGAAATGTTAGAGTAATGGTTTCGAGAGAGGTATCTATATGAGGAATTCATTGAGCGCCAGTTCAACTAGTTCAATTCCTTGAGACAGGGCGGTCATACAGTCCCCAAGTACGAGGCCTGTTTTATGGAGCTTCTTCTGTATGCTCTGCACCTGAATATCGAGAAGCTTAAGGTCAACAGGTTCCTGTTTGGCCTTAATGTCAACATTCGTGCAAAGGTTAGGATTCTGATGCCTCAAACCTTGCATGATGTTGTCCAGAAGGCCCTCATAGCAGAGAAGGAGCTTATCAGTGGGGGTCAGAGAAGGACTCTAGTGAGACCAGCGAGGCAGGTGTCATCTAGTGCACAACAACATCAGACACTAGCTAGACATTCACCAGGATATCATGGATTCCATAGAGGATCCACTTTCAGTACACCTCGGTGACCAGTGCCTCAACAACGGACTCCTTACAGAGGACCATAGCACCAACAACAATGTCAACCGCAACAACAACCGTTTAGGCCTGTTCAACAGAATAGACCAAGGTTCTCGACCAGTGGGCCATCACCTTCTACTTCAGGTACCAAAAGTATTGTACTAAAGAAAGGGTGTTGGACATGTGGGGAGCCACATTACCAATGTGAGTGCCCAATGGAGAGGACCAGAGCATCTGGATCAGTCAGACCCACTACCATGGGAGATTTGGGCAAGGCCCATCGGATTCATGCAATGGTGAATAAATGCCAGGCAAAGCACCAGTCGATTGTGCTCAAGATGTCACGTACTGTTGCTAACCAGAACCTTAGTATTTTGACAGATTTGGGTGTTACCGAGAGTTTCATTTATGGTGCAACACTAAAAATAATTAAGGTAAAGGAAGTCAAACAAGATGAGTTTAGATTGGTAGAAATGGATTCCAGATCCAAACAAAAGGTTGGTGGGAAGGTTACCGGTTATAGCCTTAACTTGGGGGAGTTTTGCACCAGGGCCAACTTGTACATCATGATCTTGGGATCTTATGACGTCATGATCAGTATAGAATGGTTGGAATCGCATGAGGCAATACTCAACTATAATACGAAATGATTGAGCTTGATCTACGATGAGGGATAGAGATGCATGATTGTAGGTTGGAACCAGGGAGTTTCCCTAAGGATCATCTCTTCCTTGCAGCTACGAAAGAGCATGTGCAAGGGAGGTAAGCTTTATGCAATCCTTGTGTTAAACGAGAAGGGAGTAGTGGAAGGTCTAGAACACCCTCCAGTGGTGAGAGAGTTTTTGAATGTCTTCCCTGAGGAGTTACCTGGGATGTTGCCAGAGAGGGAATCAAAATTTACCATAGACCTAAAACTGGGGACTGAACCAATAGAAAGAACGCATTATCGAATGTCGACCCTGTAGTTGCAGGAGTTGAAAATGAAACTGAAGGAGTTGTTGGACCTAGGACTCATACGTCCAAGTGTGTCACCATGGGGTGCGCCTGTTATCTTCATACAGAAGAAGGATGGGTTGTTGAGACTCTTCATTGAATATCGTCAATTGAAGAAGGAAACGATCAAGAATCAGTATCCGTTGCCAAGGATTGATGATATGTTTGATCAAATGAAAAGCACGAAGGTTTTTTCAAAAATCGACTTGAGATCAAGGTATCACTAGTTACGGATCAAGGAGGGCGACATCCCTAAGACCACCTTTAAGACGAGGTTTGGACATTACAAGTTTACTATTTTACCTTTTGGACTGACAAATTTCCCTGGGGTATTTATGAGTTTGATGAATGGGGTGTTCTGTGAATACTTGGAAATGTTTGTCCAAGTATTCATTGACGATATTTTGATATATTCTCAGATGATGGAGGAGCATGACGAGAAATTGCACTTAGTGCTACAATGTCTTCAAGAGAACAAATTGTTTGGGAAACTATCTAAATTCTCGTTTTATCAATCGAAGATTCACTACTTAGGGCATGTCATCTCCGACAAAGGTATCGTTGTGGATCCAACAAAGGTCGAGGCTATTATGGAATGTCCTGCACTGATGAATGTCCCAGAAGTGTGTAGCTTCATGGGTTTAGTAGGATACTATCGACGGTTCATCGAGGGTTTTTCGAAGATAGCAAATCCAATTACGAAATTGCTGAAGAAGAACAAGAAGTTTGTTTGGACCAAGAAATACGCGGAGGCATTTTGGAATCTCAAAGAGTTGTTGATGAAAACACCGATACTAAAGGTCCATGACATGGGCACGGACTTCTTGGTATGCACTGATTCATCCAATGAAGTCTTAGGCGGAGTCTTGATGCAAGACGATCGAGTGATCGCATACATCTCAAGAAAGTTGAGAAGGCATGAGGAGAAATATGCGACACACGATTTGGAGTTTTTAGCCATTGTTTATGCCTTGAGATTTTTGAGACACTACCTTATTGGAAGAAAATTTGAACTAAAAATGGACCACTGTGGACTACAACACATCTTTACGCAAAGCGACTTGAACGCACGACAACGGCGTTGGTCGGAATTTCTTAGCGAGTACGATTTCGATATTACTTACATAAATGGAACAATGAATAGAGTCATTGATGCGTTGAGTCGGAGACCACAAATATTTTCAGTGATGCCTCTTCAAACGAATCTAGGTGAAAAGATTCTAATTTACATCACGATGATGACTGGTATAAAGAGGTCAAGAATTTTATCGGAAAAAACACAATGATGGTACAAAAATTTGAAGGATTTACTATGGACAACGATGGATTATTGAGATTTAAAAGTCAAATTTACGTACCTCCCAATGATGTGTTGAGGATTTTGATCCTAAACGAGGCTCACAGAGTAGTGTACATGGCTCACCCAGGAGTCACGAAGATGAGGGCAGACCTTAAACCCTTATTCTTTTGGAAAGGAATAAAGGTAGACATAGTCAGCTACGTGGCAAGATGTCTAGAATGTCAGAAGGTGAAGGTTGAACATAGACATCCGATAGGATTACTACAACCACACACTATTCTGAAATAGAAACGGGAGGTCATTTCGATGGATTTCATTGTTGGATTTCCACTGATGGCAAGGAGACATGACTCGATTTGTGTGGTAGTCGACACTCTAATGAAGAGTGCTCATTTTATTCCTATGCATACGACATATCAGGAACCTGACATAGCTAGAGTTTTCATCAGTGATATTGTAAGGCTACATGGCATGCCTAAGAGGATTATATCCGATCAAGGATCGATGTTTATTGGACAATTATGGACTAGTTTCCAAGAGGCCTTGGGAACCCAACTTAAATTTAGTACCGCCTATCACCTAGAGATAGATAGGCAGACCGAATGAACAAACCAAATCTTGGAGGATATGTTTTGTATGTCAGTGATGGACCAAAAGAAGTGTTGGGAGGATTTCTTGCCACTGGTAGAGTTTGCATACAACAACATTTATCAAAGCACTATTAGGATGGCACCTTTCGAGTTTCTTTATGGGAGACCGTGTCAGACGCCTTTGATTTGGGATCGGCTTGAGGATAGGGTCCTGGTCGGGCTAGAAGTGATCCAAGAAATGGAATTTCAAATGTAAACAATAAGACAAAGGATCAAAGAATCTCATGACTGGCAAAAGAGTTATGCCGATGCATACCGTGTCAACCGTAGTTATGAGGTTGGCGATTTAGTCTTCTTGCGGGTGAAACTGCATAAGAGTTCGATCAAGTTCGGAAAGGGTACTAAACTCTCTCTTAGGTTCATGGGACCTTTTGAGATTGTGGAAAGGAAGGGGACCGTGGCCTATCAACTAGACTTGCCTAATTCTTTGAGGCGTATGCATGATGTTTTTCACGTATCTATTTTGAGACATTATGTTAGTGATCCTACACATGTTATTGACATGAGTACCTTGCAGGTATCTGAAGAGGGTGCACTCATAGTGGAGCCAATACGCATCCTGGACCATTGCATTCGACATCTACGATGGTGAATAGTAGATCAGGTCAAGGTCCAGTGGGACAACTATAGTCCACACTCGGTGACCTGGGAGGACGCATACGATATGCATCAACAGTTTCCATTTTTTTCTTGATAGATAGACTTATGATACTGTGATACACTTTATTTCGGCACTTATATACTATGAATCTTTAGGATGAATTTTAAAACAAGAGGGGGTGTATGTAACATATTTCTCTTGCATGCACTGAGTGAACTTATTATTGCGGACACTTGCATGTAAGTGATCTAGGTTATTATACTATTGGTTGTTTTGATTATGATTATGAGACATTGTGGATTTGATGATATGTTATTTTGTTGTATTTACATAGACATGTGTTATTGAATGGGTTCTCCTAAGTGTGCAGGACTTTGGACATTGAGGATGCAAAGGCATTGATGAAACTTCTTGGACTCTGGACCGAGTCAGGGAGCGGACTATTAGGGTTTAAATGTTGTTGATGTGACATATGTACATATGATTAGATATTATGATGTTTATTTTTGTTTCTGACATGATTCATTGATGGATGCAGGATGACGATAGCTTTCTGACTAGACTCACATGTGGAGTAAAGGGGTCATGCATGACAACTAGATACATTAAGGGAGAGGTGTAGTAGCATCACTACCACATCCTACTAGCACTCTCGGTGTGGCTCGAACTGTAGGTTAATGATTACCTAGTTCGAGAGACCCGCGATGTCGTGAGGGAAGACTGTGATAGTCGCTCACGATGATTCTAAAGGGCGCGCAATAAGGTAGGGTCATTATTCCTTAGAGGCCCTTACTCTCCCACAAGATCACCTGACGAAGTATTTACTCCAAGGGCTTGACGTATACCAAATTCATTCAAGAGGCAAGTGGCACCCTTGGAGAACGTAGTGCGTCTTGAAGGGCACGTCACACAAAGAAAATAGAAAGAGGTGAGTGGCACCCTTGGAGCACATAGTGCGTCTCTAAGGGAACGTCGTGTAAAGAAAAAGGAAAGAGGCGAGTGGCACCCTTGGAGCATGTAGTGCGTCTTGAAGGACACGTTGTGCAAAGAAAATAGAAAGAGGCGAGTGCCACCCTTGGTGCACGTAGTGCGTCCTGAAGGGCCCATCGTGATTTTAACTATGATAAGTTAATAAACTTGGTGCCTAGAAAACTATGCCCCCTTAGAACCTAGTCGACCCTAAAATAGATGATGGTATGAGTAAAGTTTAATAACTAAAAGTTCCCTTAAAAAAAAAAATCTCCCATCGTAAGGAAATTAAAACCTAGGTCTAAGTAGAACATGTGGTTAAAGAAAAATAAATAAATAAATAAACATGTAACAAGAGGGGGGGTAAGAAATTCAAACTTAATTATTAAAGTAAAAATTATAATGGAGGATTAATTTATTAAAAGGGTAAATGGTTGTTCTTATCTACACTTGCTAAATTGATTTTTAGTTAAAAAGGGAAAAGGGGGGAAACTTAAAATTAAAAGGAAACTTAAAGAAAAAGGGAAACTTAAAGAAGGGGAAACTTAAAGAAAAAGATGAATGTCTAACTTAGTAAGGAATCTAGCCTTTGGAACTTTATATTTATGAACTCAACTACAAATTAAATAAGGCGTAATTCATTTAAGAATTATAAGGGAATTTTTGGGACACTGAGGAGAATTTTTATGAATGCTTTTAGGTGGGTGAGAGAAATAGACAAATTTAATTAATTAATAAATTTATTTTCTGGTGCAACTAGGGGATCGGGCGACATGTGTACGAGGGATGTTTTTCCTAATTAAATTAATGAAAGAGGAATCTAATGAGAATTTTGGGAAACTAATGACTAAGAAATTCTATAAAAGGGATGGTGGAGGAGGAGTATGGATCACATCTGGCTTGTGTAACGTTACGCTACTGAAATTTCATCTTGACTGAACTTTCTCTTTTGGGAGTTGGGATACCCAGCTCGGGTAACGAGTGGTAGATCGACCTTGTGAGGTGAGCTAGGTGCTATCATTCTCTAGTATTGTGTGTGTGGCCCCTTTGCAGCTCGGGGGGCTCAAGGGGAAGAAGACTACCCCTAGCATTGGATGGGAGGTACCAGTGACGTCACATCGGTTGGAAAGCAGGAGCTGGATAGAGCACGTGCAGGACAACGACTTCGAAGCACTCACATTTGGATAAGGTATGCCTCTTAAAGTTGTTATTTGCAATGAAATTTAATTTACACTTGTTTATTTTACTGTACTCGGATGATGATTTCATTGCCATGAGATTTCCTTGCACATGTATTTCTACGGTAATTGTAATCCTCTTGTCACTTGATTCATTCAGTAAGAACCCTTGCTATACACAGTATCCTTCATTTCTGAGTTACTGTCTATTGCGCATGTCCAGAATGAGCCCCTGACTCAAAACCTTTCCTCCGCTCTTGTATCTCCTGCCGACGTTTTCTTTATTCCTTGATTGCGCTTTTATTTCATTATTTTCTTCTCCACGGAGAAGTTATGGATGCACATTTGTGTTTTTATCCTTTGTTCCTTGAGCCTAAAAGTTATTAGTATGTGCCTGAGCAGTCATCTAGGAGCCAAATCAACCATCTTTCACTTCGGTGTTAAAGATTTAGATTCAAATGTCCTACTTTCCTGTGCATGGATAATAAGTGTAGGATCATTCCTCTACCCAACATTTATTTGCAACGAGTTCCTTTGTGTTTTCCCTTGAGTTGTAATCTCGACACCCTCTTTTTTTACTTGAGTTTTCACCATACGTTTACACCTTGTTTTAACCCTCACTTTACCCATTGATCCACTTCCTTTATCTCTGCATGAGGCCTCTTAAACCCAATGATTGGGTGTTGCCTTTTCCTTTCGTTTTGCGTGGAGTTCTCAACTATCATACCTCAACAAAACAACCACTTTACTCATTGTGTTTCCAAATCTCTTGTTGGATTTCCACTTCATTGCTCTGTGTTTCCATATCTATGATGACTGGGCGATGACTGCATGGGTGGTAATTGGAGTTCCCAATGCGCAATGCTATTGTTGTTAGACAACAATATCAATAGATTTTTTTAATATTACCAGATTTATTAATAGATTTATTTATAGACAACGATATCATTGTTGTTGACAACGATTTAGTTATGGATTACACAACTATTTTACTTTTATATTCTTTCTATTTCCTTCATAAGTTCTCTGTATGTCAATCCTAAATGTTCCTCACATATTCTAGGCGAATTCATGGATATCCTAATACCTTTTGCACTGGCATTTTGTTGTTATATTCTTTATATTCTTGCATAAATGCTATGTATGTCAATCATAAATGTTCCTCACATATTCTGGGCGAATTCGTGGATATCCTCATACCTTCTACATTGGCATTTTGTTGTTATATTCTTTATATTCCTGCATAAATTCTTTGTATGTCAATCGTAAATGATCCTCATATATTCTGAGCAAATTCGTGGATATCCTCATACCTTCTGTGCTAGAATTTCTCTTTTATATTCTTTATATTTCCTACATAAATGCTCTCTATGACAAATCGTAATTGTTCCTCATATATTCAGGGTGATATCGTGGATATCCTCATACATTCTGCGCTGACAAATCGTTGTTATATTCTTTATAATTTTTGCATAAACGTTCTATATGGCAATTCATAGATGTTATTTATATATTCTGCATGACAATTCATGGTTATTCCTTATATATTCAGTGTTGACAATTGTGGATATTCCTTTTTATATTTTTATATACTCGGTATGAAAATTTTGTAGTAATTGTCCTTATATATTCAAATCTCTAATTATATAACAAATATACAAAAATTCTTATAAAGGATCTGACAACCACACCTAGAACATCCAACCATTACTACAAGAGTAAAACAATTGAGAACGTTTTCCTAGTTTTAGTTGTTCCTTCAATTGTTCTCATCCATTGACAACGCTGAGTTGTCAGAGAAACAATTTGAACATCCAGTTGTTGACATCGTTGAGTTGTCAGAGGACTGGCAGGTACGCATTGATTTTTTGTATTTTAATAACTGCTTATTATCCATGACGCCGATGGTATTTATCGATGTACGTGTTTAATATTAACTGATTCAGGCATTTTCCAATTTCAAAAACAGAAAATATGATGTGGAAGTTCCTTTTAAATCCAGAATGAAAACCCTTTGAATTCATGTTCTTAATATATCAATTTACTTTGTTTATGATGGTAAACATTATTTTTGGTATAACAAAATGTAAGTATTAAATTCTTATATCACATATGATTAAGCTAGCTTTCTAATAACATTTCTATTTATAGAGAATTAAAATAGAATGCCCATGCACATGAATTTTATAGATATTATTCAAATTAATTTTTTTACAGTGTGGGAGACTTCCTTGATAAAAGGTGCCTCATAAGAAAACAAGAAATCCTTTGGTTGGTTGCGCAATTTAAATATTAAATGATGTCACCTTACGTCTCGTTGACTTGTCGATGGGGTGTTGGGGTATAGTCTTCATGTATTTTTGACACTTAATTCGGTCTCCTAGCGCATTGGATTTTCTTGGGTTATTGGTCTAGATATGTTATGTTGCGCCTTGGTTACTGTCACGCCTACCNGACTTGTCGATGGGGTGTTGGGGTATAGTCTTCATGTATTTTTGACACTTAATTCGGTCTCCTAGCGCATTGGATTTTCTTGGGTTATTGGTCTAGATATGTTATGTTGCGCCTTGGTTACTGTCACGCCTACCGCTTTGTGATGACATGATTCCTGATGAGGGAATCATTGTGCACCTTGACTGATAGATGCGAATGATAACCTAGATAGAGTCATGTGATTCCCGATGTAGGCGTCATGTTCGTTGTAGTTGATGTTGGTACTTATGTTGTAACGCATGTTTGTGCTTGTTCCTCGCTCACCGTGAAGGTTCAAGTTACCTGTGTCACTTGATGTTGGTTGCACCTGGTTGATCTTGATGTTGTCCCATAGCTTAGTCGTTTTATTTTGCCTAATTGATTTTTGTGTGTTGCATCCAGTCGCATGATGTGCCGGTATGCTAGGTCGTTATGCTATCTGTTGCTTGACTGGCTTGCGTGGTGTTCATTTTCAAGTTGTGTTGATTAATTGTTGTCATTGTTTCCTTCCTGCTTAAAAAAAAAAAAACTTTTACTTTGCGTCGCATGTAGTCGTAATGACAAGGGTCGTTACACTCACTTAGTTCTATCCCAATTGTAAACCCTATTCAAAATCATATTCCTAGAGAAGACTTCGTTGTGATTTGTTCTTAATTGTAATGTGCAAATTATTGATATCACAAGGTAAAACAAAGTTTTTCCCCATTGATTATCAAACTTGTGTTTTCAAGGCTAAAACATATTGTAGTTAGATTTGTAACAATTGCCTCGTATATATATTTCGTATATATATTTCACTTAATATTCATTAATTAGTATTCATTAATGAATACTCAATGTTTTCTTTGGGATTGAGTTTCTTCAGCCATGACAAAGAGAATACAAATCCATCCTACAAATTCATCCACATTGGCATTATCATCCACTATCACTTGTCTTTAGTCATGAATCTAGTAGCATGTGTGATGCAAGCAAGTTAACCAGTGGGTGGTGACAAGTTGCTATATGATTATAAAAAAGAAACGATATGGAAGATGAAGTTATGGCTGGTCAATAACGATTCCACTTTATATGTTCGATATACTATAGTATCCAATTATACAAACTTTCATTATTTCCTGAGATAAAGGAAGTATAATTTGGATGTTGGTTAAAAATTAAAATCATGCCAAATGTCGCATGCCAAATTTACCTCTTTGTAATACATGGTATCACATGCAATATTCTTTTTTATTCTTTTTTAAAGTTGTTGCATGAGCATTTTTGTCACCAACGTTTCTCAGTGATCATTAACATAACGGTCACGGTGAGGAAATCAGGTTAGGCCACCAAAGCAACAATTCAGTGAGTAGTTAACACCGAAATATACATTCTACATCTCTATCGTAGAAAGAGGAGATTAGTCTAGATCCATTTGTAGGTGGAATGCTTAAGCTCATTGTAAGCCCCTCCGACATTAGAAAACATTGATAAATGAAAATACACCGATACACATATTCTACATGGTGAACTTTAGTTGTCAATTCAAATGTGTCCTAAGTGCATGTGTCAATTCAAATGTGTCCTAAGTGCGTTTCTGCATAATAGTACGTGCACTGATACACCTTGACATTGCCTTGTAATCTGGTCTAATGAATTGCCTTGTAATCTGGTCTAATGAATAGTCGATGCTTATAACATCATTTGACAACAATTGCATTGTTTCCTTCTCATAGCTAGTTCACAGTTAAACCCTTCCCTTTCAATCGTAGTGTTGATAAAGTATAACCTTTTCTAAAAGGATATATTATATTATATTATATTATATTATAAGCATTGAATGCCTCTAATCTCAACTTTGGTGATAGACTTGACATACGAGCAAACATGTTGATAGAGCTCCTTTATCTCTCTGAAAAGGAAAGACTTTGACATTAAGAAATATAAAGTCAAAGAGCTAATGATTTAGAATTAGGACACCCACCATACCAAAACGCATTAAGCAATGTGTAGTGAAGTAATATCCCATTGTGTAGTGAAGTAATATCACATTCTGATCTAACCCAACTCAAGATGCAACACTAGTTAACAATTAATAATAGTAGGGAGAACATCAATTCACAATTAATAATGGTAGGGAGAACATCAATTCACAATTAATAACAGTAGGAGAACATCAATTCAAAGAATATCATCTTAAATATTATAAACTATTATGACATCAATCCAAAGAATAAAAGTCAAACTTCCAAATCAATCAATTTTTTTTTAATAAAGTTAATGACTTATAAACCATTTTTATTTATGATATATGGAATTAACCTTATATGTATCATTTGATAGAAACAATAATTTGATACCCTTAAATTAATAAAATACTTAGTGCCTCCTAGTGGCATCAAGGGGTAATGGTATACCAATTTTTCACATTGCAAATGTGTCAATTTGATTCTTACAATAAGAAAGACACATTCATATGCTTTTACATGGGTTCACCAAATTCATTGGCTTCCTTAAGAATAAACCCCATTCATTCGAAATGAGTAATGTAGGGTTATTAGTAAGGAGACCATGTTTATTACATCAACTACTACCAAACCTTAAATATATTAGATTCAATGTTATTTAACTAACATTTAAATAGGTCAATTGGGTCTAGTTCAAGTGATTGGGAAAAATAATTATTATCATCTTGATCTCTTAATAAGGTGGGTTTTATAGAAATACATTTTCCACAGTTAAAAAAATCAATAACATCCAAATATAAAAAAAAAACACTAACATCCAAGTATATAAGCCCAACCATGCTTCCACAACCTTGATCCAACTATATTCCCCAAAGACATATGAAGGTGTTAAAAAAACTACACCTCGATGCTCCAAAATTGATGTGAACTGTATGTGGCATTTGCAACAAGGGGTGCCTTGATGCTCCAAAATTAATGTGAACCATATGTGGCATTTGTAACATGGGGAACATGTGATGGGTCTCCACACCATGCATGTCTTTGCATGTCCATCTTCACTCAATGCATGTCTTCGCATGGCTATCTCAAGGCCATGCATGTCTTTGTATTGTAATCTAATTTCGATAAAGGAATTAGGGTTGCAATTGATGAAGCCTATTTAATGGCTTGAGATACTCCATTCTAATAAGCCTCAAGTGGTCGGTGTTGGCCTGGCTTGGCCAATTTGGCCAAGGTTATTAGATATCTATGTAGGTGTTGGTTCTCTTGGTTAAGGGTTTCAAGAATAAATATTGGCTCTATGTGCATGCTTTTTGTTGTGTTATTTCTCTCTTATTTTAGTAACGTGATATTAGAGCTACACAAACTTAGACTCTCCAATGAGAGTTGTCTTATGTTGAGATTCATTCTTATGTAATTGTTGGTAAAATGAGTGACCTGTAGAAGAGAGATATGCACACAAATTGAAGTGATGGTTCATGGGTTTATGAACCATGATGAATGACACGTGGAAATGGAGCATAGGAAGAAGCACATTGAAGATGAAGTACTCAATGAATGAGTTCTTTGGCTTACTGTTTTTGGAGCAAAGAGGGATGCTAGTAAATAAGGTGGTAGATGCCTCTTGCATCATTTTCTCGGGAATACAATGGATTGACATGGAGCATATGTGGAAGTGCATTAAAAAAAAAGTACTCTGCAAATTACTGTTTTGGATCATTGTATTTGAAGCAAGGAGGGATGTTGGTAAAGAAGCTAGTAGATTCTTCTTGCATCTTGTGCTCAAGCATACAATGGTAAGATAAGTACTTGGTCTATGTAATTGTATTTGGAGCCAGGGATGATTTTAAGGATGGAAATTTATTTTAAAATGTAGAAACCTTGGCGAATCTTACTAATCCTTCATATGCTAACTATAAAATGTTGGCGATATTTTTGTAAAAATATTCAAATTTTTAAGGATTTTTATGTAGTTTGTATAAAATTTTGGCTATTTTTAAGGTAAAATAATTTTATCCTATAGAATTTGGGCGAATCATTTTTAGAATAGCGAATCTTTTTTTGGGAAAAACCATGGAAAATTAACCCACAAGCGAAATTTAGCCCCTAAAATCATCCATGTTTGGAGCATGAGGGATGCTTGCAATGAAATAAGTTGATTTTTCATAGCATCACGTGCTCAGGCATATAATTGTAATTGTTTTTATGGAGTTGGATTTTATCACATGTAAATGGGAGAGTATGGTTGTCAGACTTGTTTAGGCATGCATACCCCTAGTTTGATGCTTCACCGGTATAAAGTCTAGACATATGCTTGGGTAATAGGGGGGCATGGTGTATTCTCGATACCTAGTTTATAAAATTTGACGGGGGTAGGTGTTTATCCAAATCAAGTTTAAAGGGGGGAATGATGGGTTAATCTTTACTCGGTCATAGAGTCATTTATTTGGTCATTGTTGTGTTTATCGTTAGTGGTTTACAAGCCCATAGTATTATGTAATGCATGGTATTTTCCCATGGTATTTGATGTGATTCTTTGCATGTAATTGCATGGCTATCTCCACACCATGAATTTATTTTCATGTCTTTGCATGGATGTCTCCACGGCATGCATGTCCATGCATGTCTTTTCATCTCTATCTCCACTCAATTGATGTATTCACATGAATATCTCAATGTCATGCATGTCTTTGCATTGTAATCTAATTGTGGTAAAGGAATTAGGTTTGTAATTGATGAATCATATTTAATGGCTTGAGATACTCCATTGTAAGAAGCCTCAAGTGGTCAGTGTTGGCTTTGCTTGGCCAGTTTGGCCAAGGTTAATGGATATSTATGGAGGTGTTGGTTCTCTCAGTTAAGGGTTTCCACGATAAATATTGTCTYTRTGTGCATTCTTTTTTGTTGTGTTATTTCTMTCTTAGTTTTTTAACAATGTGGATAGTGGATTCAAAATAAAGGTAAGTGATATTGTGTCTTATGCTTCACAAGATAATCTCAAGGTATTGTGTATGTGATATTTCACCATTTCAATGACTTCATGGGGTTTCCAATCAAATTCGAGCTCGAGATCCACATACAAGTTCTTAGTGGAAATTTCTTAGGCATCTCAATGGAGAAACCTAAGTGTGTGCTCTTTCTGATATATATGCCTATGATACCACATTTCGAGAAAAATTGGGGTTCAGACATAGTTTTAGATCAAAATATCCACACATGAAAAATTTCTCTTTCAACTATGGTGCAACGACCCGATCACAAAACAAGAACACAATCTTATAGGAAAGCAATCTTTTTAGTAAAAACTTCCATCCCCAACATATTTGTATGGACTAGAGGATATAGATAGAAATGACATCACTTCTTGGCATGATATGTTTAATTTAAAAAATTGTGTGAGTTGTCAGATTATATGGATGAAGTTTAGTCTTCAAAAGCCTAGATCAATCTCAATTGGTTCAATAGAGATGAAATTTTATCTTTTATCTCTTGATATTGATTCTTTTGTTCATAGTCAAGGACTAGTAAATGCAAGTTGTGTTCACCCAAAAGATACAACAATTCTTGTCAGAATTCATGGAAAGTAGGTGATTAAATGAAATTCACACCATTTCTTGTAGGATCTCACATTTTACAAGAAGAATTGATCATAAATGAGTGCATTGTGAATATAAAAAGGGTGTGGTCGAGGAGAAGAACCTTCAATTTTTCGAAGGGGATCGAGGTATTGTGTTGAATCTAGTTTTAGGTTAGGCATGTAAGCAACAAATCCAAAGTCTACAAACAATTCATGTAAGGTCATAATTTCTGCTCGATCAACTGCTTCTTTCACTGATTCAATAGGAACTAGAATTGTTACTGAATAAAATTGGTAATCAAATAGAATCAACCAATGAATCAATGGCATGATAAAATAAAGTTAGAAGAAATTGCTACTTGTTTTGGTGAATATGGAATCAAGTGAAGGAATGTGCTTACTATATACAATATACTTATTTGAAATATATATTTCACTAGGAGGAGAATCAAAATCATAGTCAACATCATGATGATGATGAACACCATCACAATAATTAGCAACTGGAACTACTGCTTCTTTATAATTTCAATTCTAACTCCAAATATAAGTTTTGTAGTTATTATTGCCACCCTTCCTTTTGTGGCAACTGGAACTACTGCTTCTTTACAATGTCAACTATGACAATAGTGGAGAAATCTAATTCAAGCAATGAAACAATTAGCATGCTTCTTTACAATATCAACTATAACAACAATGAAGAAAGTTAATTCAAGCAATGAAACAATTAATATAAACATAAGTAGTTAGTTGCTTACTTCAACCTTATAGCCTATAGGTTTCTTAGGACAAATAAAATATTTGTTGATATGTTTAGTGGTAGTGGTGGATGAGAAAAAGGAGGAGAAACACCATCTCACAGGCTTTAGCACCACCAGGGCTATGGATACTTGAAATCCAAATGTGATTGGAGATGATGTTGGTACTCCATGGGTGTTCCAAGGTAGGTATGTGTCAACCTTATTGATATTTAGTGCTAATATTGACAATCTTTCCATAATACAATATGGTTGTTTAATAATTCTTCATGAAATTACAATCCAATAAATAACTTGTAAGGAATTTTCCATTAAAAAATGTGTAGACCTTACCTTCCATTAACACCTCTCACCTTCTTCTTGTTTCAAGACATTATGCCTTAGCAAGGAAATCTAGTTGACTTTCCTTTCTTATCTTACGAGATTTAGCTCTCTACGCTTTCCTTTTAAGAAAAGTATAGGTAGACAAAATAATCATGAGCCAAGTAGGCCCGTCCTAATAATGAAGAACATGTCACAACCATTTGTAATTGCATAGAGAGAACCAAATTGTCATACCAAACTACTATATAGAGGATCCCCTATATTGTCATTGTGGGTCCAAAGCAATTCAACACATGTCAAGGAAGTTGAGAAGCATTATGATGAAAAAGAGAGCATAATAGAATTAGATAATTGTAATAGAGGGGATGAAGGCTCAAAATCCCAAGATTAAAACCACTTGGGAAAACTTAGGGGCTAAATTTTTCCCATAGGCTAATTTTTCATGTTTTTTTTTCCAAAAAATAGTTCGTCAAATTCCATTTTACTCGGCCAAATTTTATATCATAAAAGTACTTTACTCTAAAAAAAAACAAAATTTTCTAGAAACTATATAAAATCTTTAGAAATTTTAAAGGTTAAGCTACCACGCCACCCAACAATAAAGAGGCAAACCACTAAGATAGAGGGGAAGAGCATCCAACAAGAAAAAAACAACAAGGCTAAGTCACAAGAGGTTATGTGTTTGTCATACCCAAGGCTCACAAAGAATAGAGGGAAAGGTTGCACTGAACATTGTCGATGTAACCACTAACAAACAACAATAATGATGCGATTGAATATAACAAAGAAAAATCCAAGTAATGAAAGAATGCAAAACAAAATAACCAATATAAGAACACCTCTTAGACAATACAAGTTGCAAAACAAAGACAAGGAACAACTAAATTTTTTTTTCCTAAATCTACTGATAAGTAGGTATCTAAACCCCTAAACCCAAACATTGCCTAAGAGAAGGAAATAACAAAAAAATAACAAGTGAGAGGACAATGTGAGAGCATACTAGGATGAGTAGATAGATCTTATTAAAATCATAGAATAAGAAACAAAATCAATCTCTTAACACAAAACCTCATAATTGTTGAAACACACTCAATCTAAGTTGTAAAAACCAAGTGATATGAACCCAAAAACCCCTATATAATGTGGATAAGTACACTCAAAGGCCATGCATCATTTGTAGAATTGACATGTGGGGTGGACTAAAGAGAATAAGCATGCATTATAATGATTTAGGTCCAAATTAAACACATTATTCCTACATCCCTATGCTCTTAATGGGTATCTTTGAACACAATGATTACAAAATATTTATCATTTATTATAAATTACTTTGTAACTATCTTGTCATTTCTATGCAAGGTATTGGTTATGTGAAACAAACCTTTCACATATGATTGTTAATCTATGAATATGAAAATCAAAATTTTGAATGTAAAAACAATTACTTCTAAAATAAATAGTCTTTAAAAAATAAGTAACTATATTTTAGTGATTTGAAAATATATTAAAAAAAACTCATTTCCTACATTGTATACTTTGAAAACTTAAATATACATTGTAAATAATATTATTATTTAAAAAATGTTGATTAATATTTCTATTGTATATTTTTAAAACATAAATATACATTTTATATAATATTATTATTTTTGAAAATGTTGATTGATATTTCTATTGTATACTTTGAAAACTTAAATATACATTGTAAATAATATTATTATTTTTAAAAGTGTAATATTCTTAGAAATGTTCACATGGTATTGAAATTTAAACATTTTTTTATAATTATTTAGATGTATTAGAATATACATTTTTTTAATATTTTATAATTATTTAAAAGTATTAAAATATACATTTATTTTCTTTTATTAAACTTTGTATGATTTTATTCAATTTGTATGATTATGATTATTTTTATTCAATGTTGATTGATATTTCTATTGTATATTTTAAAAACTTAAATATACATTTTATATAATATTATTATTTTTAAAAATATTGATTGATATTTCTATCGTATACTTTGAAAACTTAAATATACATTGTAAATAATATTATTATTTTTAAAAGTGTTGATTAATATTTCTAGAAATGTTCACATGGTATTGAAATTTAAACATTTTTTTATAATTATTTAGATGTATTAAAATATATATTTTTTTAATATTTTATAATTATTTAAAAGTATTAAAATATACATTTATTTTCTTTTATTAAACTTTGTATGATTTTATTCAATTTGATTATGATTATTTTTCTTCCATTCATTTATTTTCTTTTATTAAACTTTGTATGATTTTATTCAATTTGATTATGATTATTTTTCTTCATTCATAAGGAAATTTATTTGAATCTCTCTTTGAAAAATATGATTTTAATAATACTTTTCAACATATCTTTCATAATATCATTTTGGCATGATTGATTTTTACTAAAGTTTATTGAGATGGATCCATAGAACTTCAATCAGACTTTGCTTTACGTAAGTATCCAAAGAAGCTCAGTTCCATCTCGTAGAACTTTTGATTCCACTATCACAACTTGGATGGTTTAAATTAAAAAAATTTGATTAAAAAAATGACTTGACGTTTGTGAATGAATTTTATAATAAAGAGAAAGCATATAAAAGGAAATCCAACATGCATCATCAATGGGATATTCAGTTCTTACTCCACGCTGAATCACTAGTTGCATATATATATATATATATATATCCACTAAAAACAAAACATATTTGTTATATCTTGTCCACAAACAATCCATTGACTGGTAACCATTGATTTGGCTAACGATATTATTTTTCCATGTAAAAGTAATGATATAAGAAAGGAGCAGGTGACATCAATCACAATCCCAGCTATTTCATTTCTGCAACCCATTTACTCAAGAGTTGCGTTGGGCTTCTTGGATTTATAACGACCTGGATACGACGAGGGTGTTTCGTTTCATTTCACGGGCATGGGCATACTCATGAAGGCGGTGGCATTCTATGTTCCCACTACGAAGAAGTGGAATTTCCATTCAAATTTTAAAAAATAATTAATTAAAAAATATTGAATTTTTTCACTTTTTAACTTAGTTTAATTTGGTCCATATCATTATTAATTTAGAATTTTGTGATAATACCTAATACCAAAGACATATCAACACATTAGAGATAATAAAAAAATTAGTAAAAGACTTCACACATTACACAGAGGGACCAAAAAAATGTTATCACCATTTTCAATTGAAGACTAAAGAGTTGGGTTGTCAGGCCTGAAGAGTGAACTCATCTGTGAGTTGCAATGTAACAATAAGTGGTTGTTGTTGTTTTTCTCGTAGTTTTTCTAGTCGTGAGATTCCTTGAGTTTCTTAGTGGTGAGATTCTTGGTTACATGTGCTAAAGAGACCTTGATAAACGAATGTGATGCTCAAGGGACTGAGAGAAGTGAAGGGGTACATTCCTTGGGTTGGTCAGGTTGAGAGAAAGAGAGCTAGCGGAAAATTGGGATAGTTGTAGGAGAATACCAATGGGTTGTGGGATTTTTTGAGTTGTAAGTGGAAAGTAAGAGACCACCCTCTTTTGTGGATTGCTAGCCCTAGCCCAAGGGTGTCTTGTTGTTGAGATTTGGAACATCAAGTCTATGTTTGGGTGGAATGTCCATCCCAAGGAGCTGTTTGCACAAGCGTTTTTAAAATATAAGTATTTTATCTTGTTTTTGTGTTGCATTATGAGTTGAATTACTATGTATTAACATTATATTTGAGAACTATTGATATATTGTTGTATTGAGTTATTTAAACTACATTCATGTCGTTTTTAGCGTGTTGTAGATGCATTTAATTATGATATCAAATAGTAGTTAAATAGGTGTCTAATTCGTAGTTGGTAATCTATAGGAAATTAGTTAGCAGAGAAAATTTTGTTTTAATGTGTTTTCTACGTAGTAATGAAATTTTACTTCACAAGAAAATGGCTTACTAGAAAAGTTGAGTTTGTCCACTTATTAATTCAAACCCCCACATAATCCTACCACCATATTGGTGTATACACCATTTTAACTGTCATGAATTCATGTGTTATGAGCATTGTCCTTCTTTGTGACCTGATGATTGGCGCCACATGTATATCATACATATTATGTCCAACACCAACACTCTACCATAATGTCATTTCCTTTTCTCTCTCTGCTTCTTCTCTAGGTTGTGCAAAACCCAAAATAATTATTCATGGCCCATGTGTATGAATTGATGATGACGATGATGATTAACACCCACTCATACCAAATTTGGTCTATTGGACGTTATGAAGGTAAGGGATTATTTGGATTTCCTTAGAATTTTATTTATAAGCTTAAAAAAATTTAAGAGAAGCATTTCAAGATCACCATAGTTTTGTTGAGTAAATAGGTTAGGACGGTCGATTGTGTGACAAATCATTTGAAATTCAAATCTAATATGAGTATAGGTTGGACATTCTAAGATAAGTTTTTTTCATTTTCAACCCTCTTCATGGCACAAATATGACATATTTTTTTATCCCACGATGTTTTGGGAATCGTCTAATGCCCAATTTCAATATGGAGCTTACGAAAATTTGTTCTTGTTTTAGCAATGTTGATTTTCTTCTTTACACTAGTCAACATGCAGAGATGCTTTTGATATTCTACCTTCTTATAGTATCTTGATTTTGTTTTACCCTCCAATTCTTTATCACACCGCAATTTCTCTTTAAATTTAGATGTAATAATATTTTTAATATTATCCTTATTCTGCAATTTGATCTCTTCCTTTATTCCGCAAAGATTTAGCTAACACTATGCATCTTTATGCCATCCCCATTATAAACAAAGGTGGTTTTGGCTGGAGTTTAAAGGAATTTTGAGAATCCTCTTGTCTTCCATGTTGTTTAACTTGTTCTTATACATTAGGTACCTAGTCATAGTCGTGCTCTTGGTGGGGGAAAGGCTCACTTCTATGAGGAGGGTAGGATTAGGGTGTATTGCCTTTAATTTTTAGATTATAAGTTATAAAATTATTTTGGATCTACTCTATCTTTCTTCATGATTCTCTACAGATACTGCATCCCCAAACTTTACATCCATATAAAATAAAGAGTGACGGGAATCTCAAAGTGGAGTTTTTCTTATCCCATATCCAACGGTTCATTGATTTAGAATTGTTTTCAAGCCCATAATAAGTTTTTTACCCTCCATTTGTCCTTTTTTCAGTGCTATAATTCTAATTCAGCTTGTGATGAATATAAATTCTAAGACATTTATAAGAAGACACTTCCTCTAAGTTATTGTTTTCGTATACAAAAGTATTGTAAGTGATGTTTTTGAATTTAATTACCATAACGTTTTTGTCAGTGTTAACACCCATATTGGAGTAGAAATCCTTGAGAATTCTTAGTTGTTTGTCGAGATCATAGGGACATTTCTTCATCAGAAAAATATCATTATCACAAAGAAGAAGATTGAGGACTATACCAGTGAGAATTGGGTCAACACAACCTACCTCTTCCAAACAGTCTTCTAATTTGTCAATGTATATACCCAAAAGGGTAAGGGATAGGGGACAACCTTGCTTGACTCCTATGTTATAGTTAATTTCTTCTAACCAACCCTCCATGTTCTTAAAATTGGAAATAACGTTCTCACACAACCTTGTCGTAGTAGCCCTTAACTTGAAAGGAACTTTTCGCTCTTCCAACCTATTCCAAACGTTCGTTATGAGCACCGTGTCGAAAGCTTTTCCAAAGTCAAAGAAATAACAAAGGAGATTGGTTTTATTATTGTGACACTCCTCCATAATGATCTTAAGCGTAACAAGGTGGTCCACAATTGAATGATAGCTCATAAATCCAACCTAGCCTTTATATCTTTTTCCATGGATTTCTAGCCATATGCTAATATTATTTTCCAAATTAATTCAATACAAAATTAGCAAAAATGGAGCTAATCATAATGGTCCTATAATTAGAGGGAATGTTTTTATACGCACTTTTAAAAATAGGTACAATGAGGCTTTGCATCTAGGGTTTAGGAACGCCCTGCTTAAATCCTAAATTGAAGAGTTTGTGTATGTGAGGGATGAGGATAGGACCTTTAGAAAACTCAAACTCATACAATTTTTAATATTTCATCTTGGTAGCCTTTGATGCCCTTAGCTTTCCCATTTGTGAGATTCTTAATATTTCTTCTTGGTAGCCTTTGATTCCCTTAGCTTTTCCATGGCATTAGGAGATTCATGAATATTTTTAGGTAGGAGCTCAAATCCTTCAAGGGAAAGATATTATTTTCTTTAGTTTTACTAGTTAGAATTTGTGTCCAGAATTTCTTAGGATCTAGATTAGATAGGTGCAAGAACTAATCTTGTTTTCTATTTAAATAGAACCATTTTTTTTCCTTTTAATTTGGGATTTGTATATCTTATCCCCATTTCATAGGGATAACTAAGGAAATGATGTCTCGAGGCCCTCAAGTTGTAGACATGGAGTACCGAGAGGCATATGGCTGACATCACACATACATAGGCCCACCTCGCCACCACATATATCAGGTTCATGATGAAGGTATCCACCACATTAACTTGCTTCCAGAAGACATTGGGTCTTACTCCATGACGTACAAGCCAAGTATTATGGTGAGTGTCATTTCAATATTTGAGGCATTTGAGTTTGTTGCATTTAAAATTGATTTTGATTATGTAACGTCACCTTGGAAATTATCCTTTTTTCCCTGTTTCACCTTGGTGTATTACATTACACCCTAGTAAATGGTCACCCTTAGGGATAGGTTTGCTACTGGGAGGTCCCCTTGGCAGGTCATCGTACCATTCCCGACCATACTTTCCATTTCCACACTTTATCCCCTCATCTCCTTATCTTTTGTTATTTTCGGGTGTATTGACCCGAGAACGGATTGTCCTTCATTTCATGAGAAGAAGGAGTTGAAGACCCAAAGGCTTGTAGCTAGAAAAAGATAAAATTTGTATTATGAACCTTCCAGATGCTCGCCCAAAGAGGTCTTGATAACAATGAAATGTTTCTTCTAAAAACTCAAAGACTCGCATAAGAAAACACAATGTATAAATGTCCCACTTGTTGAGGGATTTACAGAAGTGTGTTGCAAGCTATACTATACCCCCATGGCTCTATGTGTACTTCTCCCTTCACGTGACATTGTGGTACTACCCCCTAAGCCAATCGATTAAACCATAGAAAGTACCTAGTGTTTGAACCTTAATTAATTAATGGAAATAAATGGACTTGGAAAAATAATGCACTGAAAATGAAAATGCAACATACCCTCTACAAAAACACCCATAATTAAGACATTGTGATTCCTTGTGTGCTTAATTTAGGCCCAAATTAAACACATTATTCCTACATCCCTATGCTCTTAATGAGTATCTTTGAACACAATGATTACAAAGCATTTATCATTTATTATAAATTGCCTTATAACTATTTATCTTGTGATCTCTATGCAAAGTTGGTTATGTGAAACACACCTTTCACATATTACCCAATCTATGAATATGCAAAATCAAAATTTTGAATGTAAAAAAAAAATACCTCTAAAATAAATACTCTTTAAAAAATAAGTAACTATATTTTAATGATTTTAAAATACATTTAAAAAAATTCATTTCCTACATTTTATACATTGAAAACTTACATATCCATTGTAAATAATAATATTATTTAAAAAAATGTTGATTGACGTTTTTAGAAATTTTCAAGTGATATTGAAATTTAAACAATTTTTTTTATAATTATTTATAAGTATTAAAATATACATATAATTTACTGTATTGAACTATTTAAATAAAAAAAGTAACCATAGTGATTTTAAAATACATTAAAAAAATTATTTTCTACATTGTTTATTTTGAAAATTTAAATATAAATTATAAATATTATTATTTTAAATATTGATTAATATTTAAAAACAAATTCAAATAGTAATAATATTATTATTTTTTAAAATATTGATTAATATTTTAAAAAAAATTCAAATAGTTTTGAAATTTAAACAATTTTTTTATAATTATTTAAAAATATTAAAATACACATTTAATTTTTTTTATTAGATTTTATATAATCTTATTCAATTTGTTTATGATTATTTTTCTTCATTGAAAAGAAAATTTGTATTTAAATCTAAATTTGTATTTGAATCTCTCTTTGAAAAATATGATTTTGATAATATTGTTTTTTATTCCCTTTCAACATATCTTTCATAATATGATTTTGGCGTGACCGATTTTTATCATCATTGGGATATTCAGTACTTATTTTTTTTCAAATAGAAAAATATCTCAAAATTATATAAAAGTATAATTTCATTTACACAGTAAATCGTTTCTAGGCAAGTCATACAAGTTCGTCTTGATTCTAACAGTCTGATACTCATTCATTAATTTAAATACAGTCAATGCTTTCCCGAAGATACAAACAAAAAATTGAGGAAAGGATAAATTCTAGAGTACTATAATCGATCAAAGGCTCCGCTATAATCTCAGCCCCATAGCCCGTTTATGGTTCAAAAATGTTTAGATTAGTGTGTTGACTTTCAGTCCCATTTTCCCAAAGAAAAAAAGACAACCTGCCTTCGGGTTCCTTGAGTGCCCTCTTTGAAAGAAAGTTCACCTCTTTGTTGTGATCCATGTAGATGTGCTGGAAGCTTATGTCTTGGAAGGAGGTCGCCAATTCTTTTGTTTTTAGTTTCCAACCCTCAATATTTACCGCATGTAGCTGGCCCTTTTGATTTATCCTATCGATTATAACCTTTGAGTCACCCAAGACTTGAAGTTTTTCAATCGACCAATGGATCGCCAAAGTGAGTGATGCCCATAATCCCATGAGCTCCGCCTTTGTATTAGTGTTGGCTCCGCAGTTTATGAACCATTTTATTACCTTTGTTGACTGAAACTATATGATGCCTCCCACACCGCAACACTCACCATTAGAAAGGGTTGCACCATCAAAGTAAGCAAGAGTGAACCCCTCAAACTGCAGAAAGTTACATGCTCTAAATTGTTTAAATTGTAGTGTTCAAGGTTGCCAGGAGTAGGAACCAGAAATCCTTTCCAGCACTGCTATAGGAGACGGGGATCGCTCTTAAAAAATGGTGTGGTTCCTCTCTAACCAAATGTCCAACATACCATCGCTTCCAAGCTGAGAGGTGCCGAAAAAACTGTTGACCAACTATTAAAGCATTCCATGATATTGATACCTTCCCACTTTAAATTTAAATGATAGAGATTGAAAACATGGTTCCATACCTCCTTTGTGAAAGCACAGTGGATGAGAATATGGTCAATGTCCTTAGAATTACAGTTACAAAGTTGACAGATCCCCGGGCCCTCCCAACCTTTTTTCTTAAACAAGTCCCAAGTGAGCACTTTGTTATTTGCAACCAACCATAGGAATAGGTTTACTTTTAGTTGAATCTTCCATTTCCAGAGATTTTGTATCCATCTGTCGACGATTGGGAAGTCCAGATAATTTATGAGGGATTTGTAGATGTTATTGACAGATATAATGCCCGAGGAATCGCCCCCAGTCCATACCAGTGAATCTGTCGTATTCCTAAGTAAAATGCTAGCTCCTTTTAATGTCATGCAGAATAAATGTCACTCTGATGATAATTCTTTCATGAGGTCAAGCATAGCATTTTTTAACCATCGTTCAGGAAAGGTAATCACGCTAGAGGAGTCGCTCAGGTGTGTTAACACTGTCAATTGTTTGTTATTCAGGTGCATAATCAGGGAGACCAAGAGGAGGGAACGATCTTCCAAACCAATTAATTTGTCTCTGCCAATAGAGATATGATGGCCCGATCCCGAACTCCATCTCAGCCAATGTAGTATGATGGGGAGGTTTCTCGTGAGACCTGACCAAAAACTGGATGTCGCACTTTGCCTGTGGGAAGCTTTCCATAACCAGTCGACCACTGTGGAGTTATTTAAATATTTGTCCATAATAATGTTGTGCCATAAGCCTTCATGAGTTAAGGATCGCCAGAGTGTGTTGGAAAGTAGAGCCGATTTGAATAGAGGAAGGTTTTGAAGCCCCCAACCTCCCCGATTCTTTGGCTTTGACAAAGGGTCACATCTACAGAGATGGAACTGGTGCTTATCATTGTTTCCATTCCACAAAAAATTGAACATCAATTTACGGATTCTACTTAGAATTTTTCTCGGGATACTCTCCATGGACATCCAGAAGACCGATTGGCTTTCCAACAAAACTTTGACCAATATAAATCGACCTCCTAGTGATAGCCAATTGTTACACCATATCCCAATTTTCTTTTCCAGTTTTTCCACCAACCAATACCAATCAACAATTTTTGAGGCACTTGGCTTTAAGTAGTATCTGAGATACTTGAAACCTGGATTTAGTCTGACAAAGGAGAAAGGGGTAGTCATTTTGAAAGGAATGAGCTCTGCCTCCTCTAGACCCCAGTAGTGTACAATTGTTTTTGTATTGTTTATGCACAGCCTAGATACCAAACAAAATACCTGAAGGATATCACATATCGTTGTCCACTTCGTGAGATTTTCCTTTGACAATATTAGTACATCATCTACAAAAAAATTATGCACAATCTTTATTAATTTAGAAACCTTTATACCTGAGATTTTTCCCTCAGAGATGATCTTTTTAAACATCAGACTGAGTCCCTCCATAATCAGAATAAATAAATATGGGGATAGTGGGCATCCCTGACGAAGCCCCCTTCCACTCTTGAAATAATATGTCGCCTCACCATTTATCAGCACAACAAAAATAGAGCTAGTAACGCATCTTATGATCCAGTCCATCAAGTCAAGGCCAAAACCTACTGTGAGTAAAGTCAGTCTTAGGTACTCCCAGTCTATGTTGTCATAGGATTTCTTTAAGTCCAGTTTCATCACCAGAGACTTTATGTTCTTTTTTTTTCTTATGCTGTGTAGACTTTCGTGGGCTGCTCCAATAACGTCCTGAATTCTCCTACCCTGTAGGAACCCCAATTGTTCAGCTGAGAGACATCTTGACAATATCGGCTTGATCCTATTTGAAATAACTTTTGCGATCACCTTGTAAACAAGATTGCATAAGGATATTGTTTGGAAGTCATCAAATGTGACAGGCTTGTTTGCCTTTGAAATAAGTTCCAGAAAGGTTGAATTTATACCCCCACAAAGGTGGCCTTTCCTCCTTGATTCCTCCACCATCTCAAGTAAATCACCACCCACAAGATCAAAGAAGAAGAAAAAAAAATTCAACTGGCCAACCATCAGGTCCCAGGCTCTTTTCTTTTTTGAAAATTGCTAAAACTGTTTTTAATTCCTCCAAGGTGACCAGTTTGTACAGGGTTTCTACTTCCTCCTTGTCAGCCATTTTTGAATAGAGACTTGTAATGTTGACCATGTCAATTAAATTAATCCTTTATTTGGATTTAAAAAAGTGTTTGTAATAGTTGGCAACCTCCACCTTAATTGCCCCCCTGATCGGATAAATTGACACCACTGTCATTTATAATCTCCCACACATGTTTCCTATTCCTATTACAACTGGCTAGCCTGTGGAAATATTTGGTGTTTCTATCACCACTCGATATCCAAGAAGTCCTGCTTCAAATTATCATCCTCACCCCATAGAAGATTATTTCTAATAAATTCCAGTTCGCGCAGATGATTTCCCTCCTCCAGAGACAAGAGATTGTCAACAATTTTTGTCAAGTACCTCTTGATCTTTGTTTCCAAGTTGACCATGAGAACCTTCTCACGAGACTTAACTTCTTTGTTCCTAATTTTTGTTTGAGTTTTTATCTCTTTCAATTTCCATACAAGACACAATTGTTTATCACTCTCCAATAGAAATCAAGGATCATTCCAGACAATATGGACCAGATTTATATAAGTTAAATCCTGTAACTAAAACACATTGAATTTAAAAGGGAAAGCCTTGAAGAACGGTGAAGTCTCCAATTCAATAAGTAACAGAGCATGATCTAAAACATAGGGATACTCCACCCATGATCTAAATAATCCTGTAGTCGAGAAAAAACCTTCATAAATTAAACACCTGTCAAGTCTTATGGAAATCGCATCATGACTAGATCTGTTGTTACACCAGGTTGGGAGCATTTTTTTTTGGCTTAATATCAATTAGCTTTTTGGATAGAAATAACTCCCTGTAGAAATCAATAGTTTGACCAGGTACAAAAGAGCCTCTCCAATTCTCCTATGTGGATAAGATGATATTTAGGTCTATAGCCAGAATTAAATTGTTGATAGAAAGAATTCCGCTAGCAACCAACGTACTCCAGAAGTGATTTCGATCTTGACACGACCCATACACATTTAGTAGGGATACTTCCGTATGAGTAGAAATACATTTACCTGTTAGAAGAATACCCTCGACAGTGAGGAAGGAGACCAGATCATATAGATTCAGATCCCAAGATGCAAGTAATCCCCCAGAATTCCCTATGGAATTTACAGTAGTAGTCACCCAAGTAGGTTGAAGATGATGTAGAAAATCCCTAGCTCTCTGTTCAATAGAGAGAGTCTCTTGAAGAAAAACTATGTCAGGATGAGTTCTTTCCAAAAGTCTACGGAAGGAGGCAACTTTGAGGGTGCCTCCAATCCCCCGAATATTCAATGAGAGCAGTAACATCACTTTTCCTTGGCACGGGCCTTCATTTCTCTAAGGACCCCACTATCCGGTGAGGAGAGAACGATATCATCAATCTGTTTGATGTGGCTTAACAAATTCTTACAAGAGCTATGGGTTTTGATAGGAGAATGTTCTGTTCCAATACCTTGAGACCAAGCATAGGCCTTACCCACTTTTCTAGGAGCGTTTGTAGAAGTGGAACCAATTTCCACACTAGAGTCAAAGGTAGCCTTTCCTAGATAGATCGACAAATGCATGTGATTTGGGGTGTTCTTTATACAAGGCAATAAGGTGTCTAGAACATCACTAAGGTTTGTGTCCGCCTCCTCAACCTCACTGAAGCCTGGCGCATTCAGAGGACAATGGATAGTGTCAGGAGAAAGTGAAGAAGGGCAGTAGGTTCTAAGTGGAGGGGGAATCGGGGAATGAATCAAAGGAGGGGGTTAAGAGAACAACTAGGAGTCTGCAAGAGTGTATCCCTCCATGGGAAAACTACTAGAAAGAGAAGTTGGAGGAATGCAAGGAGCAGGAGAAGGAGGCGGATCAAAGGTAACAGGTTCAGATGGTCCCTCATCATTCCCAATGCTACAAGCAGTCGAAGAAGTAATCGAGGATAACCAGACAGAGTTATTTATAGTCTCCTTTTCCCAAATGGATAGAGAGTGATAAAGGGACATGAATAAACTTTGTAACTTACCAGACAAAGTAGTAGTAGTCTCTTGTTCCATGGTAGCATTGACTCCTGTAGAGAAACCTTTGTTTCCCATAGAAACATCTTTATCCATGTACTCAGGTGGATTCCTTTGTAATTATTCATCTTCAGAGGAGACATCCTCAGCCTTCCCAGTACAGTCACATTGGAGGTGCCCTATTCGTCGAAAAATATTGCATCGAAAGGGAAGCCCAAGATAGTCGAGTGACTGAGAAACCTACATCCACGCCACTCAATATCAATAGTTTCTGGTAAACCATGGTAAATATCCATTTCTACTAAGACTCTACCCATTTTCCTCACAGGAGCAGTGAGAGACTTTGAGTCTAGAGAAATAAATTTCCCAAGGGAGTCCCCAATGGCTTGCAAAGCTCCTGCATTCCAAAGTTACAAAGGGAGACCCGGTAAAAGAACCCAGAGATGCCTAAACTGAAAGTAATCTTTATCTGGATTAAAATCAATCCTCCATCGTTTTAGCATTATGCTACTTCCTCCAAACACCCACAACAAGCTCAATAAAAGGGTGGCATCCTTCGAAGAGTTATAGACAAATCCAAGCCATTGTTTGGTAAGATAGATAACCACAAGAGAATAACAAATGAGAGGTAGTCATTAGGTATTTATCCAGTCCTCTAGAGATTATTTACTAAGATAATTGTAAGATATCCTACCAACCAGACAACAAAGCGCCAGTCTGGAGGTTTCTTCTAAACCCATATCATTCCCTAACACCATTCTTTTATCCTTCCTGTTTGTTTCCCACCACTTTATTCGGTAGTTGATAGGATGCTTTGGGTTGGGAGGAATGTGTTTTCCTCCCTGAGTAGAAGAAACTTTTAAAACTCATGGGGTATCAGTCGATATAAGTCCAGACCCTGGGATGCCAGGAGAAAGTAAGTCAATAGAGAAGGTTCTTGTACTGTGCAGAGGAAAGGACAAAAAGTGAACAAAAGATTTAGTAGGAATGTTTGTTTTACTAGTAAATGATGGGTGAATCAAAGGCCCACTTCCCAAG
>ML784418.1:706008-725485 GCA_009831015.1 Picea engelmannii
AAAGGAGGTTAAGTTCTCGTGAATCAAGGAAGCAGACCCAAGGCGCAAGCGACAAGAAAGGATAGGGGAAAGAAAAAAAACAAAGGAAATGAGAATGTAGATAAAAAAATAGAAAAGGTCAAAGAGGATAGTTGTCTGAAGCCATACAATCCAAAATTGTTACAGAGCCGTCAGAATAGAGGAAACGAAGTTGTGGATAAAAAATAGATAAGGTCAACAAGGATAGCTTCCCGAAGTCATACAATCCAAACTATTACAATCAGGTTCCAAATTTGAAAATTATTCAGTGCTTACTTGAATTAGTAGCCCACGTTGAATCACGAGTTATATATATATATATATAGATATATATCATCTTTTCCACAAACAATCCATTGACATAAGTTTTTTTCATCTCACTTTAATCGATCAGTTGGTAACGATTGATTCGGTTAACAATATTAATTTTCCATCTAAAAGTGATTGATTTAGCTAACAATGTTAATTTTCTATGTAAAATTAATCATATAAGAAAGGAGCAGCTGACATCCCCATACTCCATATCCATATAAAATAACAAGAGTAGCGAGAATCTCGAAGTGGAGTTTTTTTAATCCCATATCCAAAGGTTTGTTGATTTAGAACTGTTTTCAAGCCCATAATAAGTTTTTTACCCTCCATTTGTCCTTTTTTTAGTGCTATAATTCCAATTCAGCTTGTGATGAATATAAATTCTAAGACATTTATAAGAAGACACTTCCTCTAAGTTATTGTTTTTCATATACAAAATTATTGTAAGTGATTTTTTTTATTTAATTACCATAACTTTTTTGTCAGTGTTAACACTCGTATTGGAGTAGAAATCCTTGAGAATTCTTAGTTGTTTGTCGAGATCATAGTGACATTTCTTCATAAGAAAAATATCATTAGCACAAAGAAGAAGATTGAGGACTATACCAGTAAGAATTGGGTCAACACAACCTACTTCTTCCAAACACTCTTCTAATTTGTCAATGTATATGCCCAAAAGGGTAAGGGATAGGGGACAACCTTGCTTGACTCCTATGTTATAGTTAATTTCTTCTAACCAACCCTCCATGTTCCTAAACTTGGAAATAACATTCTCATAGAAACTTGTTGTAGCATCCCTTAACTCGAAAGGAACTTTTGACTCTTCCAACCTATTCCAAAGGTTCATTCTGAGCACTGTGTCAAAAGTTTTTCTTAAGTCAAAGAAATAACAAAGGAGATTGGTTTTATTATTGCGACACTCCTCCATAATAATATTAAGTGTAACAAGGTGGTCCACAATTGAATGATAGCTCATAAATCCAACCTAGCCTTTATCTTTTTTTCCATGGATTTCTAGCCATATGCTAATATTCTTTTCCAAATTGATTCAATAAAAAATTAGCTAAAATGGAGCTAATCATAATGACCTTATAATTAGAGGGAATGCTTTTATCCCCACTTTTAAAAATAGGTACAATGAGGCTTTACATCTAGGGTTTAGGAAAGCCCTGCTTAACTCCTAAATTGAAGAGACTGTGTATGTGAGGGAAGAGGATAGGCCCTTTAGAAAGCTCAAGCTCATACAATTTTTAATATTTCATCTTGATAGTCTTTGATGCCCTTAGCTTTCCCATGTGTGAGCTTCTTAATATTTCATCTTGTTAGCCTTTGATTTCCTTAGCTTTTCCATGGAATTAGGAGATTCTTGAATATTTTCAGGTAGGAGCTCCAATCCTTCAAGGGAAAGATATTATTTTCTTAGGATCTAGATTAGATAGGTGCAAGAACTAATCTTGCTTTCTATTTAAATAGAACCATTTTTTTTTCCTTTTAATTTGGGATTTATACATGTTATCCCCATTTCATAGGGATAACTAAGGAGATGATGTCTCGAGGCCCTCAGGTTGTATACATGGAGTACCGAGAGGCATATGGCTGACATTGCATAGACATAGGCCCACCTTGCCACCACATATATCAGGTTCATGATGAGGGTATCCACCACATTAGCTTGCTTTCGAAAGACATTGGGTCTTCCTCCATGACGTACAAGCCAAGTATTATGGTGAGTGTCATTTCAATATTTGAGGCATTTGAGTTTGTTGCATTTAAAATTGATTTTGATTATGTAACGTCTGCTTGGAAATTATGTTTTTTTCCATGTTTCACCTTGGTGGTTGACATTACACCCTAGTAAGTGGTCACCCTTAGGGATAGTTTTTCTACTAGGAGGTCCCCTTGGCAGGTCATCGTACCATTCCCGACCATACTTTCCATTTCCACACTTTATCCCCTCATCTCCTTATCTTTTGGGATTTTCAGGTGTATTGACCCGAGAAGGGATTGTCCCTCATTTTATGGGAAGAAGGGGATGAAGGCCTAGAGGCTTGTAGATGTAAAAAAGATAAAATCCATATTATGAACCTTCCATATGCTCGCCCAAAGAGGTCTTGAGAACAATGAAATGTTTCTTCTAAAAAATCAAAGACTCGCATAAGAAAGCACAATGTATAAATGTCCCACTTGTTGAGGGATCTACACAAGTGTGTTACAAGCTAAACTATACCCCCATGGCTCTATGTGTACCTCTCCCTTCAAGTGACATTGTGGTACTACCCCTTAAGCTAATCAATTAAACCTTAGAGAGTACCTAGTGTTTGGACCTTAATTAATTAATTAAAATAAATAGACTTGGAAAAATGATGCATTGAAAATGAAGGTGCAACATACCCTCTACAAAAACACCCATAAATGAGACAATGTGATATCTTCTGTGCTTAATTTAAACCCAAATTAAGCACATCATTGCTACATCCCTATGTTCCTAATGGGTATCTTTTAACACAATGATTACAAAGAATTTATCATTTATTATAAATTTCCTTATAACTATCTTGTCATCTCTATGCAAGGTATTAGTTATGTGAAACACACCTTCACATATCAGCTAATCTATAAATATGCAAAATCAAAATTTTGAATGTAAAAAAAATTACCTCTAAATAAATAGTCTTTAAAAAAATAAGTAACTATATTTTAGTGATTTTAAAATAAATTAAAAAATCATTTCCTACATTGTATACTTTGAGAACTTAAATATCCATTGTAAATAATATTATTATTTTTAAAAATGTTGATTCATGTTTTTTTACATTTTAAGTGATATTGAAATTTAAACAATTTTCTTATAATTATTTATAAGTATTAAAATATATATTTAATTTCTTTTATTAAATTAATTTTTTTTAAATAACTAATTTTTTAATAATTTTAAAATACACTAAAAAATCATTTTCTACATTGTATACGTTGAAAATTTAAATATACTTTACAAATAATACTATTGTTTTAAAAATGTTGATTAATATTTTTAGAAATGTTCAAGTAGTATTGAAATTTAAACATTTTTTTTTATAATTATTTAAAAATATTAAAATATACATTTAATTTATTTTATTAAATTTTATATAATCTTATTCAATTTATTTATAATTGTTTTTCTTCCATTCAAAAGGAAGTTTGTATTTGAATCTCTTTTTGAAAAATATGATTTGTATTCCTTTCAACTGATCTTTCATAATATTATCTTGGCACGATTGTTACGTGAAAAGCGTACACCTATTGATAATGGGTAGATTTAATAGGGGTTTAGTGTTTAATAAGATTTCTATGGACAGGATTAAATGTGGCTGGAATATTCTTAGTAGTCACACAAAATAAATGGCTGTGATTTCAATCTGTAACTTCCTAGCTATTATAAAGACATCCGTTTATGTGTTTACTTTTTTACATTTACTAATCATATTTAAAAATTACTTTGATAGCTAACTGATTGCCACGTAAGTGATTAACATAAATTAAAATATTAACACCAAATAAATGAAGCTCAACCGTTTATTTGTTAATCAATAATAAAATTTAATATATTCTTTTAAGGATTCTTTTCATCTTATCAACCTTCCGACCTTGATCAACCACAATTATGTAGCTGTGCTAATTTTTATTAAAATTTACTTAGATAGATCCATAGAACTACAATCAAACTTTGCTTTATGTAAGTATCCAAAAAAACGCAGCTCCACCTCGTAAAACTTTTGATTCCACTATCACAACTGGGATGGTTTAAATTAAAAATCTTTGATTAAAAAAATGACTTGACTTTGGTGAATGAGATTTATAATAAAGAGAAAGCATATAAAAGGAAATCCAACATGCATCATCATTGAGATATTCAGTGCTTACTTGAATGAGTAGTCCACGCTGAATCACTAGTTATATATATATATATATATTCTTGTTGACAAACAATTCATTTATATGAAAACCTTTTCATTTCACTTTAATCGAACAATTGATTTGTTTAACTATATTAATTTTCCATCTAAAAGTGATTGATTTGGCTAACAATATTAATTTTCTATGTAGAAGTAATCGTATAAGAAAGTAGCAGCTGACATCCATCACAATCCCACCTCTAATCTATCTATTTCATTTGTGCTATCCATTCACTGAAGAGTTGCGTTGGGCTCCTTGGATTTATAATGACCTAGATTTGAGGGTGTTTCGTATGGTGTCATTTCATTGGCATTGGTATACTCACGAAATATCTTAATCTATATAACCTTTATTATTCTGTTGTGCAATGTTTATTGTTTGTCATGTAGTTCGTTTTATTTTTTTTGAAATTTTATTGCAATTAAAAAGTAAATAACTCTTTAATTTTTGGGGGGTTTAATGAAAACTTTCATTCTCATTCACTTTTTTTTTTAAATTATGATGATATGAATCTTTTAAAGTAACACAATAAGTAAAAATATGATCAATGAAGTGGAACTATAATTTTCATTCAAATATTTATAAAAATAAAAAATAAAAAATTAATATTGAATTTTTTTTTTTTTTTAACTTAAAAAACATAACAATACTTAAATAAAAAATAAAAAAATAATATTGATTTTTTTCTTTTTTTTTTTAACTTAAAAAACATAACAATACTTATTTTTGAAATTATGATGATACTAATCTTTTAAAGTGGAGCAAAATTTAATAAGTTAAAATCCCACTATGAAGTGGAACTATAATTTTTATTCAAACTTTAAAAAACAATTAACTAAAAAATATTGAATTTCTTCACTTTTTAACTTAGTCCAATTTCACCCATATCATTATTAATTTAGAATTTTGTGATAACACCTAATACCAAAGACATAGCAAATTTAGAATTTAGGAAAATTTGGATAGTTGTAGGAGAATACCAATGGGTTGTGCGAGTTTTTGAGTTGTAAGTGGAAAGTAAGAGACCACCCTCTTTTGTGGATTGCTAGCCCTAGCTCAAGGGTGTCTTGTTGTTGAGATTTGGAACATTAAGTCTATGGTTGGATGGAATGTCCATCCCAAGCAGTTGTTCGCACAACTGTTTTTAAAATATAAGTATTTTATCTTGTTTTTGTGTTGCATTATGAGTTTAATTACTATGTATTAACATTATATTTGAGAACTATTGATATATTGTTGTGCTGAGTTATTTAAACTACATTCATGTTGTTTTTAGCATGTTGTAGATGCATTTAATTATGATATCAAATAGTAGTTAAATAGGTGTCTAATTCGTAGTTTGTAATCTATAGGAAATTAGTTAGCAGAGAAAATTATTTTTTAATGTTTTTTTATACGTAGTAATGAAATTTTACTTCACAAGAAAATGGCTTACTAGAAAAGTTGAGTTTGTCCACTTATTAATTCAAACCCCCACATAATCCTACCACCATATTGGTGTATACACCATTTTAACTGTCATGAGTTCATGCGTTATGAGCATTGCCCTTCTTTGTGATCTGATGATTGGCGTCACATGTATATCATACATATTATGTCCAGCACCAACACTCTACCATAATGTCATTTCCTTTTCTCTCTCTCCTTCTTCTCTAGGTTGTGCAAAACCCAAAATAATTATTCATGGCCCATGTGTATGAATTGACGATGATGATGATGATTAACACCCACTCATACCAAATTTGGTCTATTGGACGTTATGAAGGTAAGGGATTATTTGGATTTCCTTAGAATTTTATTTATGTGCTCAAAAATATTTAATAGAAGCATTTCAAGATCACCATAGTTTTGTTGAGTAAAAAGGTTAGGACGGTCGATTGTGTGACAAATCATTTGAAATTCAAATCTAATATGAGTATAGGTTGGACATTCTAAGAGAAGTTTTTTCATTTTCAACCCTCTTCATGGCACAAATATGACAGATTCTTTCATCCCACAATGTTTTGCGAATCGTCTAATGCCCAATTTCAGTATGGAGCTTACGAAAATTTGTTCTTGTTTTAGCAATGTTGATTTTCTTCTTTACACTAGTCAACATACATAGATTCTTTTGATAGTCTACCTCCTTATAGTATCTTGATTTTGTTTTACCCTCCAATTCTTTATCACACCACAATTTCTCTTTAAATTTAGATGTAATAATATTTTTAATATTATCCTTATTCTGTAATTTGATCTCTTCCTTTATTCCGCAAAGATTTAGCTAACACTATGCATCTTTATGCCATCCCCACTATAAACGAAGGTGGTTTTGGCTGGAGTTTAAAGGAATTTTGAGAATCCTCGTGTCTTCCATGTTGTTTAACTTGTTCTTATACATTAGGTACCTAGTCATACTCATGCTCTTGGTGGGGGAAAGGCTCAATTCTATGAGGGGGGTAGGATTAGGGTGTATTGCCTTTAATTTTGAGATTATAAGTTATAAAATTATTTTGGATCTACTATATCTTTCTTCATGATTCTCTAGAGATACTGCATCCCCAAACTTCACATCCATATGAAATAAAAATAGTGACGGGAATCTCAAAGTGGAGTTTTTCTTATCCCATATCCAACGGTTCGTTGATTTAGAATTGTTTTCAAGCCCATAATAAGTTTTTAACCCTCAATTTGTCCTTTTTTCAATGCTATAATTCCAATTCATCTTGTGATGAATATAAATTCTAAGACATTTATAAGAAGACACTTCCTCTAAGTTATTGTTTTTGTATACAAAAGTATTGTAAGTGATGTTTTTGGATTTAATTACCATAACGTTTTTGTCAGTGTTAACACCCGTATTGGAGTAGAAATCCTTGAGAATTCTTAGTTGTTTGTCGAGATCATAGGGACATTTCTTCATAAGAAAAATATCATTATCACAAAGAAGAAGAATGAGGACTATACCAATGAGAATTGGGTCAACACAACCTGCCTCTTCCAAACAATCTTCTAATTTGTCAATGTATATGCAAAAAGGGGTAAGGGATAGGGGACAACCTTGTTTGACTCCTATGTTATAGTTAATTTCTTCTAACCAACCCTCCATGTTCCTAAAATTGGAAATAACGTTCTCACACAACCTTTTCGTAGCAGCCCTTAACTCGAAAGGAACTTTTGTCTCTTCCAACATATTCCAAAGGTTTGTTCTGAGCACTGTGTCGAAAGCTTTTCCAAAGTCAAAGAAATAACAAAGGAGATTGGTTTTATTATTGTGACACTCCTCCATAATGATCTTAAGTGTAACAAGGTGGTCCACAATTGAATGATAGCTCATAAATCCAACCTAGCCTTTATATCTTTTTCCATGGCTTTCTAGCCATATGCTAATATTATTTTCCAAATTAATTCAATACAAAATTAGCTAAAATGGAGCTAATCATAATGGTCCTATAATTAGAGGGAATGTTTTTATACTCACTTTTAAAATTAGGTACAATGAGTCTTTGCATCTAGGATTTAGGAAGGCCCTTCTTAAATACTAAATTGAAGAGTTTACGTATGTGAGGGATGAGGATAGGCCCTTTAGAAAGCTCAAACTCATACAATTTTTAATATTTCATCTTGGTAGCCTTTGATGCCCTTAGCTTTCCCATTTGTGAGATTCTTAATATTTCATCTTGGTAGCCTTTGATTCCCTTAGCTTGTCCATGGCATTAGGAGATTCATGAATATTTTTAGGTAGGAGCTCCAATCCTTCAAGGGAAAGATATTATTTTCTTTAGTTTTACTAATTAGAATTTGTCTCCAAAATTTCTTAGGATCTAGATTAGATAGGTGAAAGAACTAATCTTTCTTTCTATTTAAATAGAACCATTTTTTTTTTCCTTTTAATTTGGGATTTGTACATGTTATCCCCATTTCATAGGGATAACTAAGGAGATGATGTCTCGAGGCCCTCAAGTTGTAGACATGAAGTATCGAGAGGCATATGGCTAACATCATACATACATAGGCCCACCTCGCCACCACATATATCAGGTTCATGATGAAGGTATCCACCACATTAACTTGCTTCCAGAAGACATTGGGTCTTGCTCCATGACGTACAAGTCAGGTATTATGGTGAGTGTTATTTCAATATTTGAGGCATTTGAGCTTGTTGCATTTAAAATTGATTTCGATTATGTAACGTCTCCTTGGAAATTATGCTTTTTACCCTGTTTCACCTTGGTGTATTACATTACACCCTAGTAAATGGTCACCCTTATGGATAGGTTTGCTACTGAGAGGTCCCCTTGGCAGGTCATCGTACCATTCCCGACCATACTTTCCATTTCCACACTTTATCCCCTCATCTCCTTATCTTTTGTTATTTTCGGGTGTATTGACCCGAGATGGGATTGTCCCTCATTTCATGGGAAGAAGGGGCTGAAGACCCAGAGGCTTGTAGCTACAAAAAGATAAAATCTGTATTATGAACCTTCTAGATGCTCGCCCAAAGAGGTATTGATAACAATGAAATGTTTCTTCTAAAAAATCAAAGACTCGCATAAGCAAACACAATGTATAAATGTCCCACTTGTTGAGGGATCTACAAAAGTGTGTTGCAAGTTATACTATACCCCCATGGCTCTATGTGTACCTCTCCCTTGACGTGACATTGTGATACTACCCCCTAAGTCAATCGATTAAACCATAAAGAATACATAGTATTTGGACCTTAATTAATTAATGGAAATAAATGGACTTGGAAAAATAATGCACTAAAAATGAAGGTGCAACATACCCTCTACAAAAACACCCATAAATGAAACATTGTGATTCCTTGTGTGCTTAATTTATGCCCAAATTAAGCACATTATTCCTACATCCCTATGCTCCTAATGAGTATCTTTGAACACAATGATTACAAAACATTTATCATTTATTATAAATTGCCTTATAACTATTTATCTTGTCATCTCTATGCAAAGTTGGTTATGTGAAACACACCTTTCACATATGACCCAATCTATGAATATGCAAAATCAAAATTTTGAATGTAAAAAAAATACCTCTAAAAAAAATTACTCTTTAAAAAATAAGTAACTATATTTTAGTGATTTTAAAATACATTAAAAAAAAACATTTCCTACATTGTATACATTGAAAACTTACATATCCATTGTAAAAAATATTATTATTTTTAAAAATGTTGATTAAAATTTTTAGAAATTTTCAAGTGATATTGAAATTTAAACAATTTTTTTTATAATTATTTATAAGTATTAAAATATACATATAATTTATTTTATTAAACTAATTTAAAAAAAAAGTAACTAATTTTTTTTAGTGATTTTAATATACATAAAAAAAAAATCATTTTCTACATTGTTTATTTTGAAAATTTAAATATATATTATAAATAATATTATTATTTTTTTAAATATTATTTAATATTTAAAAAAAAATTCAAATAATAATAATATTATTATTTTTTTAAATATTGATTAATATTTTTTTAAAATTTCAAATAGTATTGAAATTTAAACAATTTTTTATAATTATTTAAAAATATTAAAATATACATTTAATTTTTTTTATTAGATTTTATATAATCTTATTCAATTTGTTTATGATTATTTTTTCATTGAAAAGGAAATTTGTATTTAAATCTAAAATTGTATTTGAATCTCTCTTTGAAAAATATGATTTTGATAATATTCTTTTTTATTCCCTTTCAACATATCTTTCATAATATCATTTTGGCATGACTTTGTTTTACGTAAGTATCCAAAGAAGCTCAGCTCCACCTCGTAAAACTTTTGATTCCACTATCAGAACTTGGATGGCTTAAATTAAAAATATTTGATTAAAAAAATGACTTTGGTGAATGAGTTTTATAATAAAGAAAGCATATAAAAGGAAATCCAACATGCATTATCATTGGGATATTGGGATATTCGGTGCTTACTTTTTTTCAAACAGAAAAATATCTCAAAATTATATAAAAGTATAATTTCATTTACATAGCAAATCATTTCTAGGCAAGTCATACAAGTTCGTCTTCATTCTAACAGTTTGATACTTGTTCATTAATACAAATCTAGTCAATGCTTTCCCGAAGATACAAACAGAAAATCGAGGAAAGGATAAATTTTGTAGTACTATAATCGATCAAAGGCTCCGCTATAATCTCAGCCCCATAGCCCGCTTATGGTTCAAAAATGTTTAGATTAGTGTGTTGACTTTCGGTCCCATTTTCCCAAAGAAAAAAAGACAACCTGCCTTCGGATTCCTTGAGTGCCCTCTTTGAAAGAAAGTTCGCCTCTTTGTTGTGATCCCTATAGATGTGTTGGAAGCTTATGTCTTGGAAGTAGGTCGTCAATTATTTTGTTTTCAGTTTCCAACCATCAATATTTACCGCATGTAGCTGGCCCTTTTGATTTATCCAATCGATTATAACCTTTGAGTCACCCAAGACTTGAAGTTTTTCAATCGACCAATGGATCGCCAAAGTGAGTGATGCCCATAATCTCATGAGCTCCACCTTTGTATTAGTGCCAGCTCCACAATTTATGAAACATTTTATTACCTTTGTTCACTGAAACTTTATGATGCCTCCCACACTGCAACACTCACCGTTAGAAAGGGTTGCACCATCAAAGAAAGCAAGAGTGAACCCCTCAAACTGCAGAAAGTTACATGCTTTGATTTGTTTAAATTGTAGTGTTGAAGGCTGCCAAGAGTAGGAACCATAAATCCTTCCCAGCACTGCTATAGGAGAGAGGGATCGCTCTTAAAAAATGGTGTGGTTCCTCTCTAACTAAATGTGCCAACATACCATCGCTGCCAAGCTGAGAGGTGCCGAAAAAAATGTTGACCGACTATTAAAGCATTCTATGATATTGATACCTTCCCACTTTAAATTTAAATGATAGAGATTGAAAACATGGTTCCATACCTCCTTTGTGAAAGCGCAGTGGATGAGAATATGGTCAATATCCTTAGAATTACAGTTACAAAGTTGATAGATCCCCGAGCCCTCCCAACCTTTTTTCTTAAATGAGTCCCAAGTGAGCACTTTGTGATTTGCAACCAACCAAAGTAAAATATTTACTTTTAGTTGAATCTTCCATTTCCAAAGCTTTTGTATCCATCTGCTGATGATTAGGAAGTCTAGAGAACTTATGAGGGCTTTGTAGATGTTCTTGACATATATAATGCCCGGGGAATTGCCCCCAGTCCATACCAGTGAATCTGTTGTATTCCTGAGTAAAATGCTAGCTTCTTTTAATGTCGTGCAGAATAAATGCCACTCTGATGCTAATTCTCCCATGAGACCGAGCATAGCATTGTTTAACCATCATTCAGGAAAGGTACTCGTGTTGGAGGAGTCAATCAGGTGTGTTAACACTGTCAATTGTTTGCTATTCAAGTGCGTAATCAAGGAGGCCGAGAGGAGGGAACGGTCTTCCAAACCAATTAATTTTTCTCTGCCAATAGAGATCTACTGGCCCGATCCCGAACTCCATTGCAGCCAGTGTAGTATGACGGGGAGGTTGCTCGTGAGACCTAACCAAAAACTAGATGTCGCACTCTGCCTGTGGGAAGCTTTCCGTAACCAGTCGGCCACTGTGGATTTATTTAAATATTTGTCCATAATAATGTTCTGCCATAAGACTTTGTGATTTAAGGATTGCTAGAGTGTGTTGGCAAGTAGAGCCGAGTTGAATAGAGGAAGGTTTTGAAGCCCCCAACCTCCCCAATTATTTGGCTTTGACAAAAGGTCCCATCTACAGAGATGGAGCTGGTGCTTATCAGTGTTTCCATTCCATAAAAAATCGAACATCAATTTATGGATTCTACTTAGAATTTTGCTCGGGATACACTCCATGGACATCCAGAAGACCGATTGGCTTTCCAGCACAACTTTGACCAATATAAATCGACCTCCCGATGATAGGAAATTGTTACACCATATCCCAATTTTCTTTTCCAGTTTTTCCACCAGCCAATACCAATCAACAATTTTTGAGGCACCTGGCTTTAAGTAGTATCTGAGATACTTGAAACCCGAATTTAGTCTGGCAAAGGAGAAAGGGGTAGCCATTTTGAAAGGAATGAGCTCTGCCTACTCTAGACCCCAGTAATGTACAATTGTTTTTGTATTGTTTATGCTCAGCCCAGATACCAATCAAAATACCTGAAGGATATTAGATATCGTTGTCCACTCCGTGAGATTTTCCTTTGACAATATTAGTACATCGTCTACAAACAAAATATGCACAATCTTTATTAATTTAGAAACCTTTATACCTAAGATTTTTCCCTTAGAGGTGATCTTTTTAAACATCAGACTGAGTCCCTCCATGATCAGAATAAATAAATACGGGGATAGTGGGCATCCCTGACGAAGCCCCCTTCCACTCTTGAAATAATCCATCGCCTCACCATTCATCAACACAACAAAACAAGAGCTAGTAACGCAGTTTATGATCTAGTCCATCAAGTGAAGGAAAAAACCTATTGTGAGTAAAGTAAGACTTAGGTACTCCCAGTCTATGCTGTCATAGGATTTCTTTAAGTCCAGTTTCATCACTAGAGACTTTGTGTTCTTTTTTTTTATGATGTGTAGACTTTCGTGGGCTGCTCCAATAGCATACTGAATTCTCCTTCCCTGTAGGAACCCCAATTGTTTAGCTAAGAGAAATATTGACAATATCGGCTTGATCCTATTTGAAATAACTTTTGCGATCACCATGTAAACAAGATTGCATAAGGATATTGTCTACAAGACATCAAATGTGACAGGCTTGTTTTCCTTTGGAATAAGTTCCAGAAAGGTTGAATTTATACCCCCACAAAGGTGGCCTTTCCTCCTCGAGTCATCCACCATCTCAAGTAAATCACCACCCACAAGATCAAAGAAGAAGAAAAAAAAATTCAACTGGCCAGCCGTGAGGGCCTGGGCTCTTTTCTTTTTTGAAAATTGCTAAAACTGTTTTTAATTCCTCCAAGGTGACCGGTTTGTACAGGGTTTCTACTTCCTCCTTGTCAACCATTTTCGGATAGAGACTTGTAATGCTGACCATGTCAATTAAATTAATCCTTTATTTGGATTTAAAAATGTGTTTGTAATAGTTGACAACCTCCACCTTAATTGCCCCCTGATCGAATAAATGGACACCACTGTCATTTATAATCTCCCACACATGTTTCCTATTCCTATTAAAAATGTCCAGCCTGTGGAAATATTTGGTGTTGCTATCACCACTCGATATCCAAGAAGTCCTGCTTCGAATTCTCCAAATCTCCTCCTCACCCTGTAGAAGATTATTTCTAATAAATTCTAGTTCGCGCAGATGCTTTTCCTCCTCCAGAGACAAGTGATTGTCAACAATTTTTGTTAAGTACTTCTTGATCTTCGTTTCCAAGTTGACCATGAGATCCTTCTCACGAGCCTTAACGTCTTTGTTCCTGATTTTTGTTTGAGTTTTTAGCTCTTTCAATTTCCATACAAGACGCAGTTGTTTATCACTCTCCAACAGAAATCAAGGATCATTCAAGACAATATGGACCAGATTTATATATGTTAAATCCTGCAACTAAAGCACATTGAATTTAAAAGGGAAATCCTTGAAGAACGACGAAGTCTCCAATTCAATAAGTAACGGAGCATGATCTGAAACATAGGGATACTCCACCCATGATCTAGATAAGCCTATAGTCGATAAAAAACCTTCAGAAATTAAACACCTGTCAAGTCTTCTGGAAATCGCATCATGACCAGATCTGTCATTACACCAGGTTGGGACCATTTTTTTGGATTAATATCAATTAGCTTTTTGGATAGAAATAACTCCCTGTAGAAATAAATAGTTTGACCAGGTACAAAAGAGCCTCCCCAATTCTCCTCTGTGGATAAGATGATATTTAGGTCTCTAGCCAGAATTAAATTGTTGATAGAAAGAATTCTGCTAGCAACCAGCATACTCTAGAAGTGATTTCGATCTTGACACGACCCATACACATTTAGATGGGATACCTCTGTCTAAGTAGAAATACATTTACCTGTTAGAAGAATACCCCCGACAGTGAGGAAGGAGACTAGATCATATAGATTTGGATCCCAGGATGCAAGTAATCACTCGGAATTCCCTATGGAATTTATAGCAGTAGTCACCCAAGTAGGTCGAAGATGATGTAGAAAATCCCTAGTTTTATGTTTAGTAGAGAGAGTCTCTTGAAGAAAAAATATGTTAGGACAAGTTCTTTCCAGAAGTCTATGGAAGGAGGCAACTTTGAGGGTGCCTCCAATCCCCTGAATATTCAATGAGAACAGTAACATCACTTTTCCCTTGCATGGGCCTTCATTTCTCTAAGGGCCCCACTGTCCAGGGAGGGGATAACGATATCATCAGTCTATTTGATGTGGCTTAACAAATTCTTACGAGAGCTACGGGTTTTGACAGGAGAAAGTTTTGTTCCAATACCCCGAGACCAAACATAGGCCTTACCCACTTTTCCAGGAACGTTTGTAGAAGTGGAATCGATTTCCTCACTAGAGTCAAAGGTATCCTTTCCTAGATAGATTGGAAAATGCACGCAAACTGGGGGGTTCTTGATACAGGGTAATAAGGTGTCTAGAACATCACTAAGGTTTGTGTCCGCCTCCTCAACCTCACTGAAGCCTGACGCATTCAGAGGACAACAGATAGTGTCAGGAGAAAGTGAAGAAGGGCATGAGGTTCTAAGTGGAGGACGAATCGGGGAATGAATCTAATGAGGGGGTTGAGAGAACAACTAGGAGTCTGCAAGAGTGTATCCCTCCATGGGAAAACTACTAGAAAGAGAATTTGGAGGAATGCAAGGAGCAGGAGAAGGAGGTGGATCAAAGGTAACGGGTTCAGATGATCCCTCATCATTCCCAGTGCTACAAGCAGTCGAAGAAGTAATGGAGGATAACCAGACAGAGTTATTTATAGTCTCCTTTTCCCAAATGGACAGAGAGTGATAAAGGGACATGCATAAACTTTGTAACTTACCAGATAAAGTAGTAGTAGTCTCTTGTTCCATGGTAGCATTGACTCCTGTAGAGAAACCTTCGTTTCCCATAGAAACATCTTCATCCATGTACTCAAGTGGATTCCTTTGTAAGTATTCTTCTTCAAAGGAGACATCCTTAGCCTTCCCAGTACAGTCATGTCAGAGGTGCCCTATTAGTCGGCAAATATTGCATCGAAAGGGCATCCCAAGATAGTCGAGTGACTGAGAAATCCTATGTCCACACCACTCAATATCAATAGTTACTGGTAAACCATGGTAAATATCTATTTCTACTAAGACTCTACCCATTTTCCTCATGGGAGCAGTGAGAGACTTTGAGTCCAGAGCAATAAATTTCCCAAGGGAGTCCCCAATGGCTTGCAAAGCTCCTACATTCCAAAAGTACAAAGGGAGACCTAGTAAAAGAACCCAGAGATGCCTAAACTGAAAGTAATATTTATCTAGAGTAAAATCAATCCTCCACCGTTTTAGCATTATGCTACTACCTCCAAACACCCACAACAAGCTCAGTAAAAGGGTGGCATCCTCTGGAGAGTTACAGACAAATCCAAGCCATCCTTTGGTAAGATAGATAACCTCGGGAGAATAACTAATGAGAGGTAGCCATTGGGTCTTTATCCAGTCCTCCAAAGAATATTTACTAAGATAATTGTAAGATATCCTACCGACCAAACAATAAAGTGCCAGTCTGCAGGTTTCTTCTAAACCCACATCATTCCCTAACACCATTCTTTTCGCCTTCTTGTTTGTTTTCCACTTCTTTATTCAGTAGTTGATAGGATGCTTTGGGTTGGGAGGAATGTGTTTTCCTCCCTGAGTAGAAGAAACTTTTAAAAATCCCGGGGTAGCAGTCGACAGAAGTTCAGACCCTAGGATGCCAGGAGAAAGTAAGTCAGTAGAGAAGGTTCTTATATTGTGGAGAGGAAAGGACGAAAAGAGAACAAAAGATTCAGTAGGAACGTCTGTTTTACTAGTAAATGACGAGTGAATCAAAGGCCCACTCCCCAAGTCGTCAGCCTTGTCGAATAACCCCACTTGTTTCCATGCAACCTCATCCTTTGGGCTCATGAGAGTCTTTATGTTTTATTCCAAGTCTTTTAAGGAGACAGAACCCATTATTCCACCAGTAAAAAACTACTACGAAGAAACAGATCACTAACAAGCTCAGATCCCCAAAGGAGGTTAAGTTCTCGTGAATCAAGGAAGCATACCTAAGGTGCAAGCGACAAGAAAGGATAGGGGAAAGAAAAAAAACAGAGGAAATGAGAATGTAGATAAAAAAATAGAAAAGGTCAAAGAGGATAGTTTTCTGAAGCCATACAATCCAAAACTGTTACAGACCCGCCAGAATAGAGGAAAGGAGGTTGTGGATAAAAAATATATAAGGTCAACAAGGATAGCTTCCCGAAGCCATACAATCCAAACTGTTACAGTCGGGTTCTAAATTTGAAAATTATTCAGTGCTTACTTGAATTAGTAGCCCACACTGAATCACAAGTTATATATATATATATATATCATCTTGTCCACAAACAATCCATTGACATGAATTTTTTTTCATCTCACTTTAATCGATCAGTTGGTAACAATTGATTCGGTTAACAATATTAATTTTCCATCTAAAAGTGATTGATTTAGCTAACAATGTTGATTTTCTATGTAAAAGTAATCGTATAAGAAAGGAGCAGCTGACATCCCCATATTTCACATCTAGATAAAATAACAAGAGTAGCGAGAATCTCAAAGTGGAGGTTTTTTAATCCCATATGCAAAGGTTTGTTGATTTAGAATTGTTTTCAAGCCCATAATAAGTTTTTTACCCTCCATTTGTCCTTTTTTCAGTGCTATAATTCCAATTCAACTTGTGATGAATATAAATTCTAAGATATTTATAAGAAGACACTTCCTCTAAGTTATTGTTTTTCGTATACAAAATTATTGTAAGTGATTTTTTTTATTTAATTACCATAACTTTTTTGTCAGTGTTAACACTCGTATTGGAGTAGAAATCCTTGAGAATTCTTAGTTGTTTGTCGAGATCATAGGGGCATTTCTTCTTAAGAAAAATATCATTAGCACAAAGAAGAAGATTGAGGGCTATACCAGTAAGAATTGGGTCAACACAACATGCTTCTTCCAAACACTCTTCTAATTTGTCAATGTATATGCCCAAAAGGTTAAGGGATAGGGGACAACCTTGCTTGACTCCTATGTTATAGTTAATTTCTTCTAACCAACCCTCCATGTTCCTAAACTTGGAAATAACGTTCTCATAGAAACTTGTTGTAGAATCCCTTAACTCGAAAGGAACTTTTGACTCTTCCAACCTATTCCAAAGGTTCGTTCTGAGCACTGTGTCGAAATATTTTCTTAAGTCAAAGAAATAACAAAGGAGATTGGTTTTATTATTGCGACACTCCTCCATAATAATCTTAAGTGTAACAAGGTGGTCCATAATTGAATGATAGCTCCTAATCCAACCTAGCCTTTATCTCTTTTTCCATGGATTTCTAGCCATATGCTAATATTCTTTTCCAAATTAATTCAATACAAAATTAGCTAAAATGGAGCTAATCATAATGACCTTATAATTAGAGGGAATGTTTTTATCCCCACTTTTAAAAATAGGTACAATGAGGCTTTACATCTAGGGTTTAGGAAAGCCCTGCTTAACTCCTAAATTGAAGAGATTGTGTATGTGAGGGAAGAGGATAGGCCCTTTAGAAAGCTCAAGCTCATACAATTTTTAATATTTCATCTTGGTAGCCTTTGATGCCCTTAGCTTTCCCATCTGTGAGCTTCTTAATATTTCATCTTGTTAGCCTTTTATTCCCTTCGCTTGTCCATGGCATTAGGAGATTCTTGAATATTTTTAGGTAGGACCTCCAATCCTTCAAGGGAAACATATTATTTTTTTTAGTTTTATGAGTTAGAATTTGTCTCCAAAAATTCTTAGGATCTAGATTAGATAGGTGCAAGAACTAATCTTGCTTTCTATTTAAATAGAACCATTGTTTTCCTTTTAATTTGGGATTTATACATGTTATCCCCATTTCATAGGTATAACTAAGGAGATGATGTCTCGAGGCCCTGAGGTTGCATACATGGAGTACCGAGAGGCATATGGCTGACATTGCATAGACCTAGGCCCACCTTGCCACCACATATATCAGGTTCATGATGAGGGTATCCACCACATTAGCTTGCTTCTGGAAGACATTGGGTCTTGCTCCATGACATACAAGCTAAGTATTATGGTGAGTGTCATTTCAATATTTGAGGCATTTGAGTTTGTTGCATTTAAAATTGATTTTGATTATGTAACGTCTTCTTGGAAATTATGTTTGTTTCCATGTTTCACCTTGGTGGTTGACATTACACCCTAGTAAGTGGTCACCCTTAGGGATAGATTTGCTACTGGGAGGTCCCCTTGGCAGGTCATCATACCATTCCCGACCATACTTTCCATTTCCACACTTTATCCCCTCATCTCCTTATCTTTTGGGATTTTCAGGTGTATTGACCCGAGAAGGGATTGTCCCTCATTTTATGGGAAGAAGGGGATGAAGGCTTGGAGGCTTGTAGATGGAAAAAGATAAAATCCATATTATGAACCTTCCAAATCCTCGCCCAAAGAGGTCTTGAGAACAATGAAATGTTTCTTCTAAAAAATCAAAGACTCGCATAAGAAAACAAAATGTATAAATGTCCCACTTGTTGAGGGATCTACACAAGTGTGTTACAAGATAGACTATACCCCTATGGCTCTATGTGTACCTCTCCCTTCAAGTGACATTGTGGTACTACCCCCTAAGCTAATCAATTAAACCATAGAGAATACCTAGTGTTTGGACCTTAATTAATTAATTAAAATAAATAGACTTGGAAAAATGATGCACTGAAAATGAAAGTGCAACATACCCTCTACAAAGGCACCCATAAATGAGACACTGCAATATCTTGTGTGCTTAATTTAGGCCCAAATTAAACACATAATTGCTACATCCCTATGCTCCTAATGAGTATCTTTTAACACAATGATTACAAAAAATTTATCATTTATTATAAATTGCCTTATAACTATCTTGTCATCTCTATGCAAGGTATTAATTATACGAAACACCCCTTTCACATATCACATATCACCTAATCTATGAATATGCAAAATCAAAATTTTGAA